>JAUMHB010072937.1:0-12998 GCA_032359685.1 Pittosporum tobira | reverse complement strand
TAGGTCATTATTTTTTGGACAATGAAAAGAGTAAATTGGCTCATTCCTTTGTGGATGGAGGGAGTATATGTCAATGCAACAATGGATTATGAGAGCCACCCATTCAATGATATAAGGTATAGTTGCACTTACTGTGTTACCAATAAATGCTGGTGCATTAGGAGGCTGAAGACAGAACTGATAAGCATTTTCCCCTTCAACCTACATGCAAAAGAGTATAAACATGTACCAAGTGTTAAAAACAAAAGAGTACAATTTTTTTTTATTTATATAAAAAGAGTTAAATACTAGAACACGCATAGAAGGTTCACAGATAGGAGAATAAGCAAAAAACACCTGTAAACAAGCCAACCAAATTAGAGGGTCAATATCAGGAGTAGTCCGAACTCTGGTGCTACGTGCAAGTACAACCTAACTTTCAGCAAAAGCTTGATTAATCAGAAACAAATAACTATAATTATAATAAAAATAAAAAAGAGAAGATATGATACATTTATTGATCTCTCATTGCTAATAGAACTATTATTGTAGTAGAGTGACAGATATATCTACTACCTTAATGAGCGATGAGTTGTTTCTGTTTATCTTCTGCAAAGCTCTATTAACAGCAAGATCCCAATAATTCTTACTGGGAATATGATTATTGCTGACGATGAAAGTATTAGGAACTTCTTTCCGTAACCTCACAATAACAGAGGAAACCTGCAACATCCGAGATTTTTAAATGAATAATAATTTCATAAGACATAAATGATGTTTCATCAAAGATTTTAAGAAAAATTCCAATTTCATAATGAGAATAAAATGTCTGACAAGTCTCGCAACACATTAACCTGTTTCATTGTGTCTTGAAGTGCAGCAATTGCCTTTCCATATGTCCAAAAAAGTGTATTATCCCATGCAATAGTTGCAGCAAGTATTGAGCTTCCTTCAAGCTCATCGAACTCCACCTGTCATTCAGAATCCAGCAATTGGTTATCTGTACACACACTACAAAAAGATTTGAATTCTTATGTTACGTTTGGTTCCCATTCCATAAGGAATGGAACAAAATTTTGCATTGAAATCGGTTGGAATGAAATGTGTCGTTAGTCCTAAAATTTTAGTTGAAAATGAAAAGGATGCGGAAATGGGAACTGGATGTTTATTCATCTTGGAGGAGGTGAGTTTCATTCATTCCATTTTTAACATTATTTTCAACTTAAATTATAGTGTTAGCTAACCATTTTATTCCAATTACCGCTCAATTTCCATTTCTTTTCCGTAAGGAATGGGAACCAAACCATATGTGACAACTAAGAACTTCATGAAAGCAAAACAAGTAGTTAACCTGTGGAACCATGAAATAAAATGAACCAAACTCCTCCCATTCAGATGAAATGTTAGCCCTTGCATCAAAGCGGATAGCCCCATAAGCACGAATCAAGGGGCACTTCTTAGAAAGGAACCTTTAAATTAAGATGAACATGTTAGAGTTTTGATTCCATTAATTAGGGGTTAATAAAGAATTATCCATAGGATTGGTTCTATGATTGCCTTCCATTTACCCTATGTGTGTGTGCAAATATAGCTTCAAGTATCTTGGGTAACCGTATATAACAGTAAAAAAAGTAGTTACCTTTTAATGGAACGCCAATCTTTGAAAGAGAAGGGATGTAGATGCCGAAAGAATACTGCAGATCCCAAACCGGCAACACTGACCACATCTGCTGAATTTTGATGCTTGCTATTATAATTCCCATTCCCATTCCCATTCCCATTTAAATGATGATCAATGAATAAATCTGGACGAGTGCTGCCCTTTCCACTTCGACCGGAGAAGAAACAGCGCGGGAGTAGCAGCTGTTGCTGTTGGGCTCGAAGCCAATCTACTGCTTCAATCTCTTGCTCAATTGGCACCTTTTTAAAAATAAAATTAATTAAGATTGATTTAAAAAATTAATAAGCAAAATATAATTAAATGTTAAAATTTAATCAACTGTTCAAAACAATTTGAATTGCTTTTTTTTTTTATTAATGTTGAGAAAATTTTATTAGTTCAGAAAATTCAAACCATTCGGTTCAATTCATAATTTTATTAATTGTTATAAATTTCTTATTTTTACTTTTCACTTAGAAAAAATAGGTAAAAAGTGAAAGTGAAATTCATAACATAGCTACACTGGCATCCAAACTGATCCTTATATTTCTCTTTCCTTAAGAGTAAAAATAACAAGCTTCACCAAAGGATTTATAATATACACGTAATTAAATATTTGAATTTGGCATCTCTTTTAATATTGAAAAATATATAAGTACACGTCCTATTTTCACATATTCTACTAAAAAAATTTCATGTAACAAAAATAATAACTTTACTAAAAGAATTATAATATACACCTACTTAAATATTTAAATTTGGTACCTCTTTTAATATTAAAAAATATATTTCACATATTATTCTACTAAAAAAATTTACTATGCAAAATAACTCATCTCACTCGTATAATATTATATCATCTCGTCAATCATCAAGAAAACACACAAAAAAAAATTAAAAATAATATCATCTCATCGGAAAAACAATCATTTGCGCAAGTCTGTCTACGGGCCATAAACCACAGCGCGCGCGGGATAAACAAAACTGGATTTGAAAACACAATGGCTGGTTGTGAACCAACCACGTGGCATAATCCCATTTTATCCTACTTCGTCCAATCACATCACAGATGAGAATCGTAGTAGCCAAAAACTAATCCGATTTCAACGTTATTCTATCATTAGTTCTTAACTAGCTTGATTAGGTCATTATAGAATTACACATGAAGGATGCTACCTGGAGCCGAATAATTCCAGAATCGAAAGCAGGTGGTTCGGATTTTAATTCAGAAACAGCGAAGTTGAGGCGGTCCATGGCCAATGCAGGTGTTGAAACAGCCGGAAAAAACCGAGTTTCGATAGTTCCTAACAGTTGCTTCGAATCGCCATTGCAACCATTCATTGATAGCGAACATCTCTGCATGCTCCATTAAGACGTATGGTTGGTTAGTTGAGTTTAATGGAGACAAAAGTAGAGCTTAAAATTTAACTCCAAAAAAAAAGTTTAATGGAGAGAGTTTACATGATGATTGTTGTAGATATGGAGAGAGTGTCTATTATTACTGGGAATGGTTGAGAATGAGCATTTCACCGGTTCAAGCTCCGACAACCGCCCTATACCTGAATACCCTGTAGTAGTGTTAGCTGCCATGGGCGTCACAGAGAAAAGCGTTGAGAGTGAGACCTTTGGGCTTTCCCTTCTTTAAGTTTGTTTGGGTTAAACGCTATATTTATGGACTCCATGTGGAGAGGGAGAGCAGTGACGGATAATTTGATGACCCAGTAAAAAGAGTCGTTTCCGTAATGCACAAAAGGAATGTAGTAAAAAATACCACATGGGACATAAATTGTTGTTTCTGCATTTGAGACCCGGCACGTTTAGTAGTAATATTTGAGAATATATAACATTTAAACATAATAAAATATCAGATAAATTGTAATAGATTAAATTTAATTTTAAAAAATTAAATTTGTAATTTTAATTCAATTTCAACAAAAATTTAAAATTAAATTTAAACTACAAACTACGATTTATAAAAGACTACCAAACAAGTCCTACGTCGCACCTTTTTTAGGTAAAACGCTGTATATTTGTAGACTCCACATGCCAAAATAACAATTCATATTACGGAAATTGCAACTCTTAAATATATATATATATATATATATATATATATATTGTCAAAAGATCTTTATCAGTTGGCGCACGCATTCCAACTCATTCATCTCAATTCTCACCACATTGAAGAAATTAGCCTTTTCTAAATGCCACATTCCAAGAGACTGCAAAACACAGTATTACTAGATTGGCCCACATTTTGACTGTAACAGAAAATACAAATTGTAGTTTTTCGGAGAAAATTTGTGATTCTGCTATTACAATTGAATTCAACAAGTGCGGGGTTGAACACGTTATACAACACAAAACTGAAATAGCTTCCCCACCACGCCATACCAATACACTAACTATAGCACAAACAACTAACAAAGAGTGAAAATGTTCAGCAGCAACCTAAAAGCCATCCATTTCTCCAAACTATTCCTCATCTGTGCCGAGCCCACCGATTCGTTGTCGTCTCCTCTTGTCAAAAATAGCTTTGGAGGACTCGCGTTCTGCACGGAGTTGTTCTTGGAACATTTTTTGTCTCTTTGGTTCAACAGTTTCCCTTGCTAATGGCACATCGTCCTGTTCTGGTATAGGGTTCGACTTCTACATAACAAAAAAGACAAAAAAGGATTAACAAAGGTCAATCTAGAGAAGAAATATTCTAGTAGTATTTTGTATGAAATGAATTTTGAGGCTTTTTATCAGAAATCCATGTTTTCTAGATTATAGAACTAAATGACATTTCAATTGCTTCTCAGCTCACCAAGTTGTATCCGGCACCAGGCCCAATCACTAAAGATAAAGCTTTTGCCTTTTTTGTGGCACCTATTGAGAAGCCCGTATCGCCAACCTGAAAGAAGAAAATGTTATTTGCAACACAACCTTCAGAGAGACTATACATATTATCATGTGGTCCAAGAGTAAATACTGTGGTAATCAGCATATTAAAGTTCCACTCCTATTCAGTCTTGCAGAGAACAAATTATAGGTGGGGATCTACCTATGTAAGCCTAATGGTCAACACATATTCCTACAATGAGTAGCCAACTTTCCAGTTTGTTTAAAATTGCAAATAAGAACATAAATACAATTATCTCCTATGGAAAAAGTTGCAAAAGAAGATCATTTATGCAGAAAATTAGCGTATATGATACGTGCACATACCTTATCGCCCCAGCGTACAGATTTACCTTCCTTGCCATAAGCACTAACCAACCCAGAAAGGGCACTTGAATTGATCTTTGAACTTTCAGTTCTTTGAGAATTACCGTCATCAAAATCATCAGACCATTTGCTCCTTCTAAGTTCTTTCACTTCTTCTATTGGATCGCCTCCAACATCCCATCTATTATCATCCTTTGGAGGGCCTATATAACCAAATGAAAAAGCAATCAGAAATTTATTCTTTTTTTTTTGATAAAGGTGGACCCACAGCCCCTACCCTTACAGTGCGCACAGGGTAAACCACCAGGCACGCAATACCTCACCAACCACTCACACCCACACCGGGTAATCACATAGTAATAAGAAGCAAATCTTCGATCATTCACTTGGATATATTATTGGAATATACTTTTAATAGAATGTTAAAAGGAAATTCATTAAAAATGACTATCCTCGTGGAAATATCAGTTTTATTCGTGGAAATATCAATCCCGCAAAAGAATCATACCAAGCAAAGGTGAAAGCAAAAATTACTTGTTACTTTTATGAAACATGGCAACAACAAGAAGCCTCTAAACAAGTATATTCACTACAGACTAAATATTGGTATTTCTGCTTCAAAGAAGAAGTAGCACACATACACATAAATCAAATCATACCTTTGGATTCGGAACATTCTACAAGTGGTACAACAAATTTCTGAGGATTTCTCTCTTCAGATCCATAAAACCCACCAGTCAGATTGTCGTCGTCCATATCCATGTCTACCTGGCAGGTTTGAAAAGACGAAGAAACAAATTCAGATGACTCTACTGCATCCAAATAGCAGAAAGAGAAGGAAAGTTATGCATTTCTATAAGATGAACAGTTATAGATCAAGCATTAGTTATTCAACCATCTATCTCCAGCACATTTGTAGGACATTTTCTAGGCTAGATAAGCAACAAAGGTATATCTAATGTAAGCGTTACCTCCTGAATTCCACTTTCTTCCAAATCATCTCCATGGAGTAATGACTGTCATGCAACAAAAAGGTGTATGTTAAACCCCACTAAAGCATATTATCCCAATAAAATTTCAACCTTCTAAGGAAGTAAGAAACCATAGACAACCCGAGTTATACACACAAGTGGATCGTTCTGGGAACATTCTTTTGTTTTGTTTTGTGTTATTTCATGTGTTTTATGTCCCAAATTCCCATTATTTTGTTCAACTCAATTGATAAGTTTCTTTTCGATGAGTCTAAAAACTTAGTAAAATTTATATGAAACCGAAACATATCATTAGCAAACCTTGATGTCCAGTTTCGAGTACAAGGATGGAGATTCTTCCCATTGTGCAGCCATCTTTTGTATGTCATCTTGGGTGAAACCATGCACATTCCTAGCAGCACAACCCTGATTCAAGTTGCAAGTTACATGTTAAAGGACAATTTTTAACATAGTAGTATAAAGGATAGCATCATCCCAATCATTCTAATGCCTATATTTGGTCCTTTCTGGAACAGCTACTACAAAGCCATTGAACTCACCGCTGGATCCTTGTATGTAGCTTCTAATAAGTACACTTCAAAACCCGATCTCTGAAATGAAAGAAAGAGAACAATGAGTGGACTTCATGCATATATCTCAATTTGAATCTCAAAAGTTCATCTTAGAGTAGGCTTCTTTATGAACCATACTTATGTTTTCACAACAAGTTGGCTGTTGAGCCAAACGATTTATTATTTAAACTCAGATATACTCTGGAAAATATGATTTTGGAACTCAAAAAAAATGAGGGAGAAATAGATGTCTACTTTTTACTTTTCTGCAATAAACCTGGGTACATCATATAGGCAGTTCTGTATTCCTTGCCAAATACAAATGATATATAAATTTTAAAGTACCAAACACAAGAGTAAAATGTATCTAACATTAACATGATAAATTTTGAAATCCCAAGGGGTATAGCACACGTGGTAGTTCGCCTTGTCATAAGTGCCTTTCAAGGCATAGGTCATGGGCTCCGTAATCCAGAAGGGTAATAATAGTAAGGCCTTGGAATCACATTGGATATGTAAGTATCACTAAGTGAGATTGCATTGCAAGTTAAACTGAAAAAATCAACCTTCCTCCTTTGGAAAGATTGACTGATTAAGATGGAGATTGAATTTAAATTAAAAAAATGAGTTTCTAAAATTCAATCTCTAGCTTAACTGTAAACTCTAAACTGTTACTTTGTCACTAGATTTCAGATTTCTTCAAATGACTGGGGAGAAAAGTATAGGAATAGCTGAATCCCGCACATAAAAAACATTAAAAGTAAGGATATGGTGAATTTCACACTGCATAACTTAAATCTTTCAAGTAAATGCTTTGCAAATTGTAAACCAAAAAAGCTCAATGTCCCATGCAATTCTTAATTCATATCTTCATAATTGCAGAAGATAACATCAAACTAAACAATCAGAAGTACATCATTTAGTACAAGTATCAACAGGGATACCTTGAATCCCACAAGCAAAAATAAAGAACATTTTACTGTTGCAATATGAACAATCAAAAGAAGTACATCACGAGCATTCTAAAAAGTAAGCCCTCACCAATCTAAATTTCGATTGACAATGTTTGCACTATTCAACAAAGGAATATAAACATCATCTCTGTCGTTGGAACAGAGTATCCAGTACTCATCTATTTAAATTACTTGGAAGAAATTGAGAATGAATGTAATTAGACAAATATTGAAACAGATGCTAAAGAGTACAGTTAGAAAATATTGAAGTCAGAGTTCTATTACATGATCCATCTCATTACAAATTTGTTTCATGTACCGTAACCTTCAAGAATACATATCAACAATAACAAAGAAAACTAAGAATCTCATGTGTTTAAATTAAACAAACAAACATAAAAAGGTTAGAAATGGCAGACCTTTACAAAAATCCCCTCTAAAAACATAATAATGATTAGAGAAATGCTCGGGGAGGTTGTTGAGAATGAGAGAAGTGAGGAGGGTATACCTTCGCAGTTGCCCAAAACTGAGCAAATTCAGCTACCCGCAGATTGCGGTCATCCACTAAGACGAAGAAGCACACATAGGGTCAATTTGCCGAACAACAACTGCATCTTTAGTTAGTGTAAATGAAGGCGGTGCATAGCCGGCACAGCCTTGCCACTTAATCTATGACCAATCTAGTTTTTTCATCGCGCAGATCGTGACAATCGAGCAAAACTAAAAGAACCCTTCTACAAATTATTTTATTTTAAACCAAGGTCAATACAATACGTGAAACTTTTGCAATACCGGACAAACAGAAACATGCACATGCGCAAGGGGTACATTCACTGTGTGTTTAAGCAGCCTCTCGTAAAAGACTAGATAAGTCCAAGGATCCCCATCACTTAAAAACAAAAACAAAATGACCATGACATTGAGCAAGAAAAGACACCGGAATCTCAACAATGCAAACCATTTTAATGCGACACTAAAGATAGAAATGTAAAAGGTAAGAAGTGTAAGCAAGAACATATATGTTTGTTTAATAAAGAAATTCTCGTACCAATAATAAAGGAGAAAACACCCTCGTCAACGGTCTTTTTAAATGCCTTCAACATGCTCGACCGATAAGCCTAACGTTGATACATAATTTCAAAGTTAGAAATGCTAAAGATTACAGTGGTGTCAAAAAATGGAAATGACTTACCTCCTCCATTTCAGGTTCATAACAGTACTCCATGACCTTCTTCATAATTGCTTTTTTGCCTCTGACAGAAACAGAAGACTTTGAAACCTCACACTCCTCAACCTTTGGAACAAAGAGAAAACCCTGACTTAGATAACCAGTTTCCAGAAGTCTCTGAGAGACATGGAAATATAACCAAACAAATGAAAAGACGCGTAATCAGAAAAAGACAAATCATAGCATGGGCCAACAAGGTAGGGTGTTGAACAAACCTTTTCAACCTCGATCATGAAGTAATCATCCATGGAATGAATCCGTGGGGCATCACCACCATTTTCAACCTCAACGTCACGCAAAATCTTTGCCAAGTAGCTCTTTCCACTACCTGCAAGATATTTAACATCAACGTTATAATTCTCCATAATGAACAAGTTCACTTTATATGCAAAAAAAAAAAAAAAAAGGTGAGAGAGAAAGAAAGGACATCCACTTCCACACAGGAGTTTATGGTACTCCTAAGGTGTGTACAACTACAAA
Organism: Pittosporum tobira; assembly: GCA_032359685.1. NCBI lineage: Eukaryota > Viridiplantae > Streptophyta > Magnoliopsida > Apiales > Pittosporaceae > Pittosporum > Pittosporum tobira. The sequence goes on along the minus strand of JAUMHB010072937.1, from coordinate 3,945 downwards.
AGTAAGCAATCAAATACAAGATATCACGGTAGACTTAAAACAAGGTCAAAATTCACCAATCGAGTTCTAGCAAATAAAGCTGATAATTGGAGAGAAATGAATCACAAGTAGTACCTGGAAGCCCACGAAGGATAATCACTATATGATCAGGTCGGGTAGCTCGATATGGCTGCTTAAATATTTGAGAAGCATCAACAATCTTGGGCTTTTCTGGGGCAACATGCCTCAATGGAAAAGTATGACTTTCTCCCAAATAATTCTTAGACGATGCTTGGTGGGCTTGAAAAATCTGAAATAAAAACACAACAAATTCTCTCACAGTCATTTCAGGCACTGCAGGCTTTATATAAACCAGAAGCATAATCAAATACACAAGATCCAGTGGCGAATAAAATAAATTAAAAAAAATCTTCCGTAGCACCACTCTCAACACAAAAGTTACAGATTTTGTTATTATTATTGAAATAAAAAAAGGGGAGGGACTTAAAAATGGAAGAGGAAATACATTATTAAGACCCACAAAACCAGTAAATTTACATGGCACACAATGGAAGAATAGAGGTCTGGGGTTCGTATAAGAATACATTTTTTTTATAAGTAGGTTATTATTATCATTTTTTCCTCAGTCACCAAGGGCGTAAATGTAAAAGGTCAATATGTTAACCTTCAAAGCTCTGACATCTCACATAATGGATTATTTCAACTCCATATAATTAGAAAGGTATGGCAATGCAGCACACATTAAACAATTTTCACTAAAAGTTGAAAAATAATACCCTGCCTTGCTAAGATCAAGCTCAAATACATTACCAACTGCAAATGCAATTCAAATTTCAGGCTCCAACGACCCAAAAAGAGCAATAGACTGAAAGGAATACCTCAGTCGAAAGTCCTGTTGAAGTATGCCGATGTGGCCTATCCTTATAGTAAGTCTCCAAGTGGGCTTCAGCAACTGAAGGATATAAAGATGGCAGATCTGTCGAAGAACCAACAGCTATAGGAAATAAAGAAGACAATGTTTTTGGTGGCAAGGGTGAAGAAAATGGTTTACGATAAGGGTGACCTGGGGTTTCCATAGGAAGGGGTGGTGGTGGAGAAGCAGGAAAAGGAGGTCGGACATCAAATTTACCACTAATTTGGCTTGGGCCTGCATTCGAACCATTGAATATGGGTTGATAACTTCCATCTTTGTTCAAATTTTGACGACCGTGCAGGGAAGAAACGCCATCCTCTGACAGAACATTAACCCCAAAAGACTGTCTAGTATCACTTAATTGGCCAGGCGAATGGATATCATGATTTGGCACAGGATGTTGCATTCTGTACGAGTGCGGCAGCTGACTGTCAAAATTTTGATTAACCATAGGGAAATTGCTTCTCTGTTCATTCATGGATCCTTGCATCTCGTGCCAGTTTGTTGGGTGCAAATAATGGGGTTGCTTCATTGATAAAGAATCCCTTAGGAGAATTTGGTGACTGTTCTGATTCTGATAATTTACTTTAGGAGCTTCAGGATAAGTATAACGCACACTCTGGGACACTACTGGCCACAGTAAATAACCCTCTGCAGTGTTTGATTTGTACTGAATCCCTCCTTCATAAGAAGGAGCCACCTCATCCTGAATATGTTGCCCAAGTTTTTCATTGCCATTATTATGCATATATTGTTGTCCAAAGTCAAAGCTTTTTTCTTCTCTATACCTATTTTGGTTGAAACCAGGCTCTGGATGAAAAGATGCACCACCAATAGTCGGATTCTGAAACTTGTACATTTCGACATTATTATTATTATTCAGTTTCAAAGGCAATGCATCAATCTTTCCATGCTCTCCACCATCAATCTTACTAAAATTCCTTTCCTGAACGAACTTCTCTTGCAGATAACCATTTTTTTCGTAATTATATTGGGGGGAACCATCAGATACACTACCATGTTCACGAATTAGCAATTTCAATCTCCGCTCATCCCCCGACATAATTTTAGAATGATTTACATGATTTTCACTCGTAAAAAAGCCAGAATCATCAGCTCTGGTTCTTTTAAATCCAACTACACCATGATCACAACTAGAGAAATTAGGGTTGCTATGCCAAGGCAACCGATCTCCAAAATTGTCAACGGAATGGAGATTAACAGTGGGAGCTTGATGATATGGAGGATGATCAAAATTCGGTCTTTCGGAAAAGTAAGAATTGGTGTTGTGTGATTGAAATAGTCTAGGGTTTTCATGGAAAGACGGGTGGAGAGGGCAAAACGGGAAGTGTGAAATACCGCAAGTTGGGCAGAGATTGTTGTTACCTTGGATCATTGGTGGAGGTCGAGCACGCCATGAATGATGATGATCCATCTCTTCCAGCTTGAGTTTCTTCAGACTCGATGATGAGTAGATGAGATCTGAGGGGGTTTATTGAATAATAGGCAAAGAACGATTAAACGGGTTATAGTCATGGTTTAAAGTTCTACTGTATACGTTTTGACGACGCATCTAAATTTTTCTACTTTTGAATTTATTGAAATAAAATTTAAGCTACTATTAATTATAATAAATAATTAATTTCAAGATCTGAAAAAGTGTAAAAAGTTAATCAAATATATATTTAAATGACATTGTAACTTAAATAATTAATGATTTATTTTGTACAATATATTTTATAATAATTTATAATTTATTTGTTAATTAAAATATGTTATGAGATAAAAAAATATTTATTGATTAATTTTTAAAAATAAGTTGGTAATATTGTTATACTTAACCTATAATTTTTCTAAAATTAAAAAAATTAATTTTAAGATAGTTGATTTTTGAAAATAAACTATAATGAGTTTAAATAATTGATACCAAACAAGCCCTAAATTTGTTTAAAATTTTATTTAACTATGTTTTTAGTTCATTTCTACATAATTTTTATTTAGTCTATGACTTTAATTAAACACATGAATGGTTATTATTATTTTTATTTTTTTTAAAGCATAAAGTTGTTCCTTTTGATCCATCATTTTATAATATCATTGATATTATAAATATAGATTAATTAAAAATACATTAGATAATAAGTTATAATAATATTTGAATTACATTGATAATGTTTTTGGTATTATTTTTTAGGTTTTTAAACATGGTCATATTTATCATAATTTATATACTCATCATAGATAAATAAATTAAACACAAATTGAATGCATCACAACATATTATAACATATATGTATATGTGTTTATTGTAGAATATTTTTTTAGTAATAAATTTAATTTTTGTAGCAATAAATTTAATTTTTTTAACAATAAATTTATATTTATATATATGTTAGAGATTTATGTTTAATAATTTACAATTAAAATATAGTTTATTGATGGTTCTGTAAATATATAAATAATAAAAAATACATATACTTGAAAATAATAGAAAACCAAAATTATATTTTATTAAGTAGAGGATATAATATTTAACATTTTGCTATTTGTTGCATCATATAAGTTTAGTAAATTGGCAAATTTATCCATAATCTACTTAAGTGACTTGTGTTCAATTATTGGCAATTACAATTAATTTTTTAATATAAAACAAATAACTGAGTTAACTCGATTGAGTTAATCGAGTCCATGAGCAAAAATGGTCAAAAAAAATGTTAAATAAAGAAAAGAATAAATTTAATAAATTTTAAATGACTTGTGCTTTATATAGATAAATAGATAGAGATAATAAATTGATATTGATATGTATTGATTAGTATTGTGCTTAATGAGTCTTAATAATGCTGAACATAAAAGTTTGGTTGGACTTCTTTTTTTACGAGTTTGGGGTTCTACGATAACTACTTCAGGATATGTCATATGCTATATTTATTGTATAATAAGGAAATTATAGTAAACTTCTAGCTTTAATAAGTCGTATTTCATAATTGTTGCATTTATTTTTATTTTGTAAATTTTATTTAATCATATAT
>JAUMHB010072936.1:29648-32697 GCA_032359685.1 Pittosporum tobira | reverse complement strand
TTCAAAATGTTTTTTTTTCAGGGTTCAATGTCTAAAAGTCATAATACCACAGGGTTAAAATTACCTTTAAGCCTAAATAATATAAAAGAATAGCAAAGATGAAGAATAACTCAAAGAGAACGAGGTGGGGTTTCCAGTGAATATGGTTTAGGAAAAAGAACTACATTCTCCCGATCAAAATATCATAAGCTACAGACTCCAAAAATTAAAAAAAAAAAAAAAAAAAAAAATCACTAATGTATAGCCCCTAATACTGTAGGGTAGAAACCACCTAACTTAGGCTCCGTTTGTTATGTGAAAAATATTTTTCAAAATTTTCAGTGTTTAGTATGTTATGAAAATTTCAGTCAACAGAAAATTCTTTTATTATTTCAAAAAAAATGACTTACGGATTTAAATCCATAAGTCATTTTCCGGAAAGTGGTCTGAGTGTTTTTTTTTTCTGTCATTTTTTATAACATTTTTATTTTAATCACTATTATCATCTTTTTATTTATTTTATTTTTAAAATAAATACATTTATTTTTATTTTCACAATATTTGCATAATTAATATTTTCATATTTAATTATATATACACATATATTTCCTAAATTTTAAAGTTTCTTATTCTTAAAAAATCTTTAAAACCACTATCTTATTAATTTTTTTTCCTATAAAGTACAAACATTCTTATTGTTAAATCAAAATATTAAGTTTTTATATACATACAAATAAATTTAAATTTTCATTATAAGAACTTTTTTTGTCATATACAAATTAACTGCTACTTATAATAGATAAAATTCATTACTCATTTCGTAGAAATTTTTTTACCCAAGATCAAGGCAAAGCTGTTACTTAGCTCTGCTAATTTAAATGCTTGTTTGGTAGTACTATTTAGAGCTTACCAAAGCACAGTTTGCATCTTAAATCCATACATTATTATTGTACTTTGAAGAAAATGTCAGTGTATTCTTTCCAAATTTTTAATGGAAGAACTTAATCATTTCTTTAGATATGCATTAATCTTGTTGGACCTTAGTTTGTTGAATCATTGATAAATTCCAATAATGTGCTACCCACAAAAATAATATTATATCTTTTCGTATAAATTTAGTTAAAGAGGAATTTTATTATTAGAATAATAATTTTATCAGTCATAAGGATAGTACACTTTCACGCTATAATAAAATCGCGAAGGACAAATTACGAACAATAATACACGACATTTAAAATTGTTAAAAATCTATGTATTAACCAAAATATGTCTAACTTTTTACTATTACACATCTTTAAATATCTTTGTGTTTAGTCGGCCGAAAAATCGTATATATTTTTCGATAACTGTAGCAACTTGATGCAAGTCAAACATCAATAGCGGTGGAACAGGCTGAATTGATCCGAACAGAGAGCTATTATACTCAAAAGTTGACATAGGGCTTGGATTGTGCTTCGATTCAACGTATATTTACAACGCGACTCGGATGACTTATGATGAAACTGTCTGTATTGAGCTCGGACACAAGCTCAACCAGATAGTTCAATACTTTAAATATCAAATCAATTTTTAATTATTTAAAGGCAATACAACTTACAAGTAAAATATTATAACTAAAAGGGAAAAAAATTGTAATAATAAAACATTCCAAATTTATTAAAATATTTATAATTATTTGAGTATGTACCGAGTATGATTTGTGCACTAATCAGAGATGTCTCGGATCATGAATGAGACTTCCAACTTTAAAAAAGTTGAGTATAACTTTGTGTGTATTTAATTAGTATTTTACATCAAACTTTTTTTCTCAAGCATAGTTTGATTGTTTGATCAACGAATTCAAATTTTGATATGATATTTTTTGAGTTGAGTCTAAATCAAGATTGTACCATTAAATTTAGTTTTCAACCCTAATTACATTATTGTGTACTGTGTTTTACCTTAATCAGAGTCTAAGTGACTTCCTAAAAAAATTGTAAAGTCAAAACACCGTTTACTACATAAAACGAATAGAGCTCTAAAAGAATTAAATTTTGCACTACATTTTATTACAAATCAAAATCTTATCTAGAGTCTTTACTATTACTCCTTAGACAAGATTGAGAAAAGACTTGACCTCATCTATCATCTTAAAAAAGGCTGAATGGTCATTTAGTTTGCTATTTAAATCGCACAACTAGCTTGTCCTCTTTCAAATTTACTGGCTCAGTTGACCGGAGGACCACCACAATGTTCCAAATATCATGACACGTAATATCACCGGAGCAACCTTGAGTTTTGTGTAAACATCTTACGCATCGGTTACGTTTGTTTTAAATTTGTAGGTGAAGGATTGAACTATTTTTTATTTATTTTTTTGGTACATATAAGCACTATATGAATACTTTCTAATCCTTTATAATTAATCGTAAAAAATAGTCCAATCCTTCATCTTCAAATTCGATACACACATATAGCTTAGTTATTATCGGACTCTTAATCATTAGACAAGAATGAGAATGACTTAACCTGAGATATCATCTGGCAAAACATTGAATGGGCCTTTAGTTTGCTGTAAATCAAACATCTAGCTAGCTAGATAGTCCTGTTTGCTAATGGATTGATAGCGCGCAGGACCGCTATGCATGTTGCAAATTCTGGTCTGGTGCATTTCGGGCATTGTTGTAACATGGTAAAGATTGTTTCCAGTTTGGCTGGCGCGCATGCTTGTTTCCCTGTTTCGGACGAGCGATTGTTTCCAGTTTGGCTGGCGCGCATGCTTGTTTCCCTGTTTCGGACGAGCGATTGTTTCCAGTTTGGCTGGCGCGCATGCTTGTTTCCCTGTTTCAGACGAGCGACTCCTTGTAATTTTGTAATAATAATATATAGTGGCTCTTACCTAAAATTTTCAAAAGAGCAAAGGGAGATAATAAGTGAACTCTAATTCTAACCATTTGGATAAGATGTACTTGCATTCGACTAAGATCGCTTAAGAGGTTTGAGGTCTGAACCCGCATCCCATTACTTGGGACATTAACAATGTACGCTTAACAATTTTTCTGGTGATTTGCGAACGTTTTCAAAAAAGTTG
>JAUMHB010072936.1:14648-27148 GCA_032359685.1 Pittosporum tobira | reverse complement strand
GAGGGATGCGTCGATGAGTCAAGACGAGTTGAACCAGCGAGTTGAAGAGTTCATCAAAAAGTTCAACACGGATATGCGGTTGCAAAGGCAGGAATCTGAGCTGCGGTTCTTAGAAATGATTAACTGCTGAGGTTCGGTTGTTAGTTTATTATTAATAGTCCACTAGTTGTAATGCTTTCTCCTTTTTCAATGATTTGTAAATATTTTTCTTAATTATGAAACGACAGCACTTTAGCCAATCTTAGACACATTTTTGTGTAAGCATGGATTTGTTTCCCAAGCGCTACATGATAACTGAACTAAGAACGCTCAGGGGACGATAATTTGATACGAGAGGACGCTATTTACAATTTTGGTTCATTATTGAATTGTTTTGGTATTATGATTCGACACGTTAAGATTTCGAATATAAAAAAGTTCTATGATAATCATAAGTCGAAAAATTTGTGGTGATGCTACATTCGAGAAGTAAAAAAAAATCAGAGATAATTAGTAACATCGTGATCATAAGAGCTGACAGACTCTCCATGTTGATTGCGAACATTAGGGGACGAAAAAATGAGCCTACACATGTATAAGGAAAAGTAAGGAAATTTAATAGAAGTACAAGGTTATGATCTTCTGAGTTGAAGCACATTAAGATCGGAGGATATCGTAAGAATGGTCTTACGGGGTGGGTCTCTCATGCTAATGTTTACTCCACCCCCTTCCTTAAAAGAGTTCTATTTTGAGTCTTTTTAACGTCTTAGATTGAAAAATTATGATTAATTGAATTATAAAATGAGTTTATATTTTTCTTGTTAAGCTATCGCAATAAATTCTTTTTTGAACGATAATCCCAAATATTAAGACTGAATTATTATATTGAGGTTTCAGTGTAACAAGAGGAGTTATACTCGGAGATACATGGGAATTTAAAAAAAAAAAAAAAAGATAACTTAGCCAAACCATGAACTATGATGCCATTATCACTCCAATGAGTTTCTACGCTCTCCAAAGAAAAACTCAAGTTGAGGCAATCTTGAATTACAACGCCGGTTGTAGACCGATCCACAGTAAATTCTTGCAGCTTCCGATTAACATACTGATTATCACTTTGAATCACAATTCTATGATAGTCCTTGGCCAAACCCCATCTGCATACCCTTGAAGATCACAAAGAGCTCTCTGCAAATGGTACAAAAAAACGTGCGCTTGAATCCTGTCCCCAATAGTATTATCCTAGTTTCGGTAAAGCTACTCCAATTCCCGCAAAGTTTCTTGGTATCACAGCCGCGTCACAATTAAATTTCATATATTCGGCTCTGATTTCGTCCATTGGCTATTAGATTCCGATTGTAGCCGACAGAAATACGGCTGCGCTTCTCGGCAAATCATTTAAGAATGTCAATAGCGCTTCTCGGCAAATCATTTAAGAATGTCAATACAACCCCCGAACAATTTAGTTCGATTTACTGCCCTAATTTTTATAAATAAACTGCAACATGGGCCATAGAGCATCATTTGCGGTCCAAAGTCGCCTCAAGCGGGCTTTTCCACCTGAGTAAACATAAATGGACAAAATTTATTGAAGAGAAGATTTTTGGGAACTTCTTGTACCCAATATTTCTGTTAGAAAATCTTTTAATTTGGACGAAAGAACACTCATAAGGCGTATATTATTTTTAATTTTACATAAAAAAAATATGTTAATTCTATAAATAAGTTTTACAATTATTTAAGAAAATAAAACAAAATTGCTTATAAATTGTGACATTTAATTGTAAAATAAAACACATTTTTTTGGTAAAAATAGTAGTTCACAATTCAAATTTAGGACAAAATGCTATTTTTTTTTTTTTTTTTTTTTTTTTGTGTGGGTAAATTTGAAATAACCCTATTAGTCGCCCAGCCCAAGGGTTGTATTCTTAACCCCCTTCCCCCAAATCCAGTCTAATCCAACCTCTCAAGTGTGAGTTGTTTATTGAATGCATCCATTAATGTTGGTGCAACAAATGTTGCTATCAAAATTCGAACCCTCACCCTCTACCATGCAAAGAGAAGGTTATAGTGTGGAACCATGGATAAATTGTAGTAATTTTTACTAGATTACAAGGAAACCTGTGTAGTAATATGAACTTAAGAAATTTGAGTAAATAAACTTCTAAAAAATAATTTATAAGAATTTTGTTGTTAATGATATGGCACACAAATATTTTTATAATTTGAATTCATAAATTTTGTATATTCATTTATTTATATGATGGTTCGAAATTATAATGAGCTCTAAATTATATTAAAATAAAAATGGTTAAATAATTGAACGGACTTCAATGATTAAAAAAAAATTAAAAAAGAAAAAACACAACAGAAAATTTGGGAAAATATAAAGTTTAACCATTTCAAAAGTCAAATTCAAAACTTCTCCTGTGCTTCTGTTAGCTGACGAAAAATTTAGGACAACCCAATTTAACCACCTTGAACCCTGAGTAACTCTCATTTGCTACACAACAAAAAAATTGAGAAAATATGAAGTTTAACCATCTCAAAACTCAAAAGTCAAAGTCAAAACCTGAGCTGGTCTCCTCTCCTGTGCGTCGTAGTTGACTAGCGGCGGCCGTCGACGTCTCTACAGTAACTTGTTCACCCCCCGTAAAAATAGACCTGACAAATGGATCCCTTTTTTTTTTTTTTTTTTAAGCATAGATATATAAGTCTAGGCCTACCTCTGGGCTTGTTGAAGCATTTGAAAAAAATTGACTAATAAATACGATAATTTATTTTTATAATTATTTTTTTTAAATATTAATTGAAAATTGAAAAAATTATTAAACAAGAGTAAAATAATCAAAGGTTTCTCATTGGATATTAGTAGTCCATAAATAAATGAATATAGCTAAGTAATCAAAGGCTTTTCATTGGATATTAGTAGTACATAAATAAATTAATATAGCTACTAATTAAGAGAAGATAATCTATTATATGTAAAAATTATTTTATGTGAAAGTAAAGTAAAAAGTTAAAATTTGATTGGTGTTCCACATGATAAAATATATGTCCCTTAGATTATTTTATATTTAAAGGCACAAAATATCATATTCTCTCTTTAATAAATCATTGGACTTAATTATATTTTTTGTATAATTTTTAAATTTTGTACATAGCATAAAATTTAAAATAAACTAAAGTACTTAATTAATTACTTATACTAGAAACTAACCTTACAATTTTATATATCTTATTCACAAATACAAAGAATCACACATTCATATATAAAATCAATTATAAAAAATTGAAACTTTCTATCTTTCGTAATTACAATAGTGAAATTAATCATTTTAATGTTTTATCAAGCTTTAGTTAATTTATTTTTATTTATTATTTTTTTTTTTTTGTATATTTCAAGCCAACCCATCTGTTGGTCAGCCCAAAGGCTGTTTCAGCCGAAGCCCCCCCACCTTCTCAGCCTAGCTCAGAACCCCATAGAACCTTATTATAGTATCAAATGATACTACAACCACCCTCGACTTAGTTCAAACTCTGCTCAATTGAAAGAAGCAGTTGATACAATTGGAGCTAAGTTCCGTTGGTAAGCTTTAGATAACTTGCACGAACCTTCATAAGGAAAAACAACACCACCACTAAGGTTAAAAACATAAAAAAATTATATATATATATATATATATATATTGGTATTCCAGAAACAATATATACATAGCATATAAATTTGTGCTATGAAAATCTTTTTTTTTTTCGAATCCATTGAATAAGCAAAATATAGCCAAAACAGTGACACGTACAATAATAAGAATAATTGATAGATGAGAAGAAAGAAAAAAGAAGAAGAAGCAGTACTACAAAAAGACAAAAATATATATATATATATATATATATATGAGAAAAGGACAAAGCATGATCCCTACTCTCTTTTATAGGTAGATAGATTTGGGTGCATCACACACTGCAAAAGGAGGAGGAGGTGATAAGAGTAACTTAAATAATTTGTATTATTAAATTTTTTAAAAAATAATTGTTGTAATTATTTTGAAACTTTTAAAAAAATAAAAGTGTTTAAATTATATTATAAAAAAGAAATTGTTTAATATAAATTGCAAAATATATTTTAAAAAATATATTAAATGTTTAATTTTAAAATGAAAATTTTTGATACTTTATTTTACTTCTAGAACTTTCCGTGCATAACAAATTACTATTACAATCATGATTTCAATTTTGATACTTCAATGTCGCATCTCAAATGTTAAAAGAAGATTTTTTAGTACATATTTAAAGGAGAATTAACAATCTCGATACTTCAATGTCACTTCAACCTTCTAAACCTTTCTATAAGAATTTTAGCAAAATATTATTATGCCATATCCCGTTTCAAACCCGATGCTACAATTTCTCATAGTTTCTGCATATAATAAGAAAGAAAAAAAATTATTTTGAGGATATTATAATCCATGGGATTATAAACCTTGCACTATTAATTCTGGGATTATTTAATCATTTTATAAAAAAATAATATTGTATACATAAATGATAACTCAAAGTAATCATGTGTTGTGTTTCTTATATAATTAATTAATTAAGATATGGATAAAAAGGACAAGGTTGTTATTTGTGAAAAATAATAATTATATTTTTTATGTCAATATTATTAATCATAAGTGTAAGTGTAAGGTATTATCATACCTGGTTTGAGAAGGTAATACTCCACCATAAGCTAATTATATAATCTACATGAACATAGTTACCAAACTCTTACTAGTTGACTCACGAGTTGTTTCGAGTTGAGAGTAACAAGAGTTGAGTTGACTCTTGAAATTGAAAACTCTTACTAGTTAGATTCCAAATTGACAAAAATTGAGTTAAAACCTCCCTCCAAAAAAAAAAAAAGAAAAGAAATAGATTTAATCTCTGAAAAATCTAAATCATTTTTCCAAATATTGCTAAAAAGGAAAGAAATTCAATCGAGATAGTTAAAGCATGGACTGATGTATAAAATTAGAGCCAACACTTTTTTTATTGTCTATTTCTCTTTACTAGTATGATTCATGCTTTATATATGTTTTAGTTGATTATTCAAAAAAAAATTTGCATGTTTTATTTTTTTAATGTATAACTTTGTTTTCTTTTACTATATATTTTTATCTTTTTAAAATTCTTACGAGTAACAAGCTTCAGTCATGCAACGAGCCCAAAATTAAAAAAGTGGGTCACGAGTTGACAATTGTACCGAAGATTAACAATCTCTTTGTAAGAATTTGTAAATAAGCAAGGATTTAGAAATTTTAAAGGACTAATAATACCCTCAAAAAGACATAGCCCAAGTGTGACTATGAGAAAGAAGAAAGGATTGCTGAAGAACAAGAGAAGTGGAGTGCCAACCGAAGAATTAAGGAGAAACTGCAAAGGAGAAGAGCACGTACACACGCACTTGAAGACAACTTGAGAGAGTCAACACCACTGGTTCGTTCCTCTAGAATTTGAGTGTTCCTTGTAGTGAGTATGAATGACTAGGTTGGAGCCTTATGGTAGGATCCGATCCATTCAGAGATTACAACCTAGTGGTTGATTGTTATCCCAAAACCACATTATAAGCGTTACTTAAGAAAATCATGTTTATACCTTGATGGAGATCGTTCCAAATTAGGGTTAGAGTTTTTACCTTATCTCTAATTAGGGCAAACGTAATATCCCACGTGGCAACTCATACGATCGGCTATTCTCAAAACTTGGCGATTCATCTCACCCAAAGAACGACCGATCTCGGCTCTCGGCCCCAAGAAGGAGATGACACTCATCTCTGTCCAGCTGGACCAACGCCGTCGAGGACTTTCAAACTCTACGCTTTGGGCCCAGACATTTCCTAGCTAGCAGACCTAATACATGCCATCAATTAGGTCATAAAACAAGTTCCAAGACAGTGTCCAGTCAGTCACCTGACTCCGATAACCCTGTCGACTCAAGTAAGGCGCACTATGCCTACTTTATCGGACTGCGGATCAAGGCCAAGTCCACAAATATCGCTTCATTTGCACAAATGAGGGGATCTTGCTCTCAAGACAAAAAGAGCCAAAACTCTGCAAAAAATACACTCTTAAACTTACGGTAAACCTTATCATCTCCATCTTAATACGCAGATTATACCTTAATCTCACCGCTAACTTAAGCATCAGGGTAACGAGGAGACAAACCTCTCGTGTTGCCCATTTTTCAGGTGAACCTACTCTCGCCAATATATGCACAGCTGAAAGTGAAGTTTGTACTTGGATAACGGTCGAGTTGGTCCCAACATACCCTGATTTGGCTTGATGTGAACCGGGTAACATAGGTAGCGATAATGCTAGGTTAGCAAAGATTGAAAAATTTTCTCCTATGCTAAATTGTGGAAATTGTAATAGTTTTAGAGTTAAATTAGTCCAATCAGGAAGACTAGACCAAGGACCACGCACGACTCATTAAATGTTGAACCAACTAAAAATTCTTATGTTTTTGTGTGCGTTATTGTTTCTAACTTCGGTTTAACTGACTGAGTTTAGTTGTGAACTTTGATTCTCAGTCTGGACTCAACTTAAAGTTCAACCGCATAAACAAAGTCAACCATTGGAAACCAGAGGAAAAAATCATAAGCATAGACAAATTAAATTGTTAACATTCTTCCTCGTGATTTCTGCGCGCACAGCTTGCCCAGCCACTGTTGCAAACAACCTCCATCTCCTCCGTGAATACTCTATTGCCTTGCAGATTTGGAGGGCACTCACCACCTCCCATTTCTAATCTTCACTTTCTCTAACCTTAAATAAGTGGATCAAGTTCCGTTGTTCCTCTAAGCTTGGTCTGATCTTCACTTCCAGTTTAGTTTAATGCTACGTTCCAGCTTGATGAAAAAAAAAATTAATTTATAAAAAAAAAAGGAGAAAAAGGAACAGGTTTCAATAATCTTCCTGGGTCGAACAACAATTTGTTCTTTTGTTCAGACAACATATTAAAATTAGGTGTACACCAACTGAATTCCTGCAAAGCATTACAACCATAATTTTTGCTTACAACCCTAGTTCAATGACTCACCCACCAATCCAATTTACCTTTCCATTTATAACTGTAAACAGTGGCGAAGCTAGAGGGGGACTAGAGGAGAGACAACAACTCCTACAATTTTGCAAATATTTTTTTACTACTACTACTACTACTTAATTGTATATTAAGTCTTATGCCCACTGTCCTAAAATAAATATAACACTTTATTAAAAATAAATTATTTTTATATACTTTTTATACATTTTAAAATTTCTATTACACTACTGTTAAAAAATATTATATTTATTTTGAAACAGAAAGAGTAATATCTTATAATCAATGAAATATGGTAGTTTAATATATAAAATTGGTATTAATTGGCTCAAAAGTCAAAATAAAAGATAAGTTATCTATATACTCTATACTCCAAAGTCCAAGACGCCAAGACCAAGACTTGATAAGGTTTGAATCCCCAAATTTCCAAGCTCTCTCCATTCCAAATTTTCAGGTTCTCGCAACAGTCAAGTTTCAATTCTCAAACCCAAAACGCAGGCTTTCAAGTTCTAAGCTTCCAACGTTCAGCAAATCTTATGGAGAAAAAACTGAGCTTTTTCTATGGATCTATTCTAAAAACTCTTCAATGAAGACAACATGGTAATATTTAATTTTCAAAATTTAAATATCAATCTAGCTAATCTCTTGTTTATCAAATAATCTAATTTATTGGTGGTCCTAATCAACTAGTCTATTCAATAATTGAAGTTAATTGATATCTCATATCCGTTTCACACTTTAACTCTTTATAATTGTTTTCAAAATTGAGCCTCAAATTTGCCGGTAATTATGTTGTCAATATGAATGTATGATTAATTTCTTATCAATTTACCTCCACCGTAGGTGTTGTGAATTGTAGTAGCAAGTCAAGACTTTGTCATTTTGTCTCTCTGGAGTCTGGGCAGTAAGCAAATAATACACAAAAAAAAAAAAAAAAAAAAAACTCAAGAAGAAAGGAAATTAGTCCTACTGGCTAGTCTGGCTCCCGCAGACCTGCCTCCTAAGTCTTAAGGTATAATTTAATTTATATATTTAGTAAAATGACATTTTTTTATTTCTCGAATTGTTAAGTTATATTATGATTTATGAATGACTGGTAAGTTTTTTAAGCAACATCCCATTTAAAATAATTTAATTTATATATTATCGAATGTTATGATAAAATCATATTTCAGGTAATTGAGCAAAAAAAATTGTCTTAATCATGAGTAAGAAGATAATTCATTCTTATTTTAAGAAAAGAGATTCTCAAAATTTAAGGGATAATGCAACTCCTTTAGAGCCTTCAATCCCTAATATTCAACATTCTACTTGCGAGCTTCATCATTCTAAAGTTCTTAGAATCAAGTCGAAAGAAATTGATATATCTTCTTTAGAATGTGATCCAGGATTATGTCCACAAATATGAAAATATTCGGCTAATAAACGTGATGAGATACGACGAGCTTACATCAACTTTGGACCTTATTAACCAATGCCACCTAAAAACATACTATTTTAAATATTTTTTAATATATTTATCTTTTGTGTTATAAGGTTGATAATGTACTATATGTCATTGCTAAGATTATGGGAATAACACTTTAGAGTCTATTAAATGAGACCTAAGAGAGGAGCTTCTTGTTTTCAATACATGTTTGCATCCGTCTACATGACTTCATGGTCAGAGGAATTTAACCAACCAACTCTATTCCACAATAAATGTTCATACATATTTTTGATTAGCTTTGTTTGAATTTATTTTTAAAGCTATTTTTTAACTTTTTTCAGTACATAATTTTACTACTGCTCCCCCTAGTCCCAAATCCTAGCTTCGCTCCTGACTGTAAATAATATTATTATAAACTATCTAAAGAATTTGAAAATTCCTACAAGTTTACATAGAAAGTGCGAATTGGAAGATCTCAACATGTCTAATTAGCCAACAAAAAAATGAACACAAATATGGTAAACAATTTAGAACTATACTATAAGGTGAAGAAAATCACAATCTGTATTTGAGAACATGTTAGAATAACAATAGGCTCATAATCAAAGTTCGAGAATAAATGACATAAGGTTAGCAGATACTTGGATATAATTTTATTTATTTTTAATGTTTATTTGAATATAGAGAAAAATAAGGAAGTGCATAATTAAAAAAATGAGTTCAGCATAAGTTATACCAAGTGCAGTAGATGCAAACTTTCTAGAACTACGAAGCATAAGCTTTACTCACACCGTCGGCGTCCATGGTGGGGTGAAACAAGACTCTCAACATAGGGCATTGCTTGCCTTATCTCAATGGGATTCTTCCGCGGGTGGTGCGGATCGACCAATTTCGCTAGACTACTATTTCCATTCATGTCATACAAAATATGATCATCTTTTCGGCCTTCTGATTCTGAATAGCACACAAACCTCTGCATAACGACCTCACAATTCCTCATAGAAAGTAGGTGAATCGGGCGGTACAGAGTTGATTCTTGGAAAGAGAAAGTCATCAACTTAATCCAATTGTTAGTATTATTAGCCGGATTTTCCTGTTAACATAATAATAGAGTTAGAGTCCTTTATGGATTCCTATTTAGAGTTAGAGTCCTTTATAGTTTATGTTTTGTGTACTATATATACCCCTCTCTTGTAATCAATTATAATATTCAATAATTATACAAACAACTTCCGCTACGTATTTTAACATGGTATCAAGAGTTTTAGGTTTTTGATCCTAAAATTATTTTACTTCCGCTGTCGCCGGCGGCTTTCATAGCCGTCGGCGAAAACCCTAATTTTATTTTTTACTAAATTGATTTAGCTGTTGGCTTTTCTACCGTCCGTATATTTCTGATGTTGATCAAGTCAGCCTACCAGGCCGCGTTCGTCCTACTCTGCACTGTAATTGTGCTCT
Organism: Pittosporum tobira; assembly: GCA_032359685.1. Classification (NCBI taxonomy): domain Eukaryota; kingdom Viridiplantae; phylum Streptophyta; class Magnoliopsida; order Apiales; family Pittosporaceae; genus Pittosporum; species Pittosporum tobira. The sequence goes on along the minus strand of JAUMHB010072936.1, from coordinate 17,202 downwards.
TCATATAGCGATCTCTGTTGACTTATGTGTCAAGTTGGGAGTCTGCTCTGCACTGTAATTGTGCACTTCTTATAGCGATCTCTGTTGACTTATGTGTCAAGTTGGGAGTCTGCTCTGCACTGTAATTGTGTTCTTCCTATAGCGATCTCTGTTGACTTATGTATCAAGTTTGGAATTTGCTCTGCACTGTAATTGTGCTCTTCTTATAGTGATCTCTGTTGACTTATGTGTCAAGTTGGGAGTCTGCTCTGCACTGTAATTGTGCTCTTCCTATAGCGATCGTTGTTGACTTATGTGTCAAGTTGGGAGTCTGCTCTGCACTGTAATTGTGCTCTAGCCGCAGCCACTTTGCTGTCGTAAGCCTAGTCATCGCCGCAGTTGCTTTGCTGCCGCCTAGCCATCTCTAGCCGCAGCCACTTTGCTGTCGTAAGCCTAGCCATCGCCGCAGTCGCTTTGCTGCCGCCTAGCCATCTCTAGCCGCAACTACTTTGCTGTCGTAAGCCTAGCAATCGCCGCAGTCACTTTGCTGCTGCCTAGCCATCTCTAGCCGCAGCTACTTTGCTGCCGCAGTCGTTTTCGTAATCTTGTTTCCAACCTCAAGATTGTTATCGACTCAACCATCTTGAGTTTGAGGAGGGATGTTAACATAATAATAAAGTTAGAGTCCTTTATGGATTCCTATTTAGAGTTAGAGTCCTTTGTGGTTTCCTATTTAGAGTTAGAGTTTTTTATGGTTTAGGTTTTGTGTACTATATATACCTCTCTCTTGTAATCAATTATAATATTCAATAATTATACAAACAACTTTCGTTACGTATTTTAACATTTCCAATGAGGAAGATTCGATTACATTAGCACTTTCCTTCTCCATGGCCCACACATCAATTACTTCGACAGGTTTGTCAATTATAAGCAAGGCCAAGCATCCATTAAACACCTGTAGTGATACATCTTCAAAACGCAACGATCTATATGAATCTTCAGGCAAAGGAATGGCTTCCACTCCAAAATTTTCGTTATAAAGATTAAAACTAACAATTTTAACATCGACGAAGCATGCAAGGCGACGATGAACTTGCCAATATATAGATCCATTCAGAGTGACAGAGGGTGTGAAATCACAGCAACATTTTATGAAGTCATTGGACATTAGAATATACATGGCAGCATCCTTTATCTTTCTCCACGAGTTGGATTTTAGAGAATATATACTAGCACGGTAGTCTTCAAGAAATCTGTTGCTATAAGAATCATAGTAGTCTTTTCCATGCATTTTTAACACCTTATAATCATCCGTTAACGGATCATAACCGAACCCATAATTAGAAAAAGGTAAAGGTGGATTAGTTTCTGGTAATTTCTTCCATTCATTAGTATATGGATTCCATAGACTGAGCTCTAGGCGTTTGGCAGATTCGTTAAAAACTTGGATACATAACAAGCCATCACAAGAACCAAAGAGCTGGATGCTACGGACGTGGAACCGAGAATCACAAAATAGAGGCACTGTAACCTCAGCTCCAAGATCTTGTAGGATAAGGTCTACAGAGAGCTTCTCGGAACCGAAAATCAAAGCTAATTTCTGGCCAGGGCTACGATTGAGTAAGTGTTGTTTGCGGAACATGGGATTCCGAATCAAAGAACGCCATGCCTTGCAAACGCACTCAAATCGTGCAAGAGATTTGATGGGAAGTCTCAAAAGAAGGTCGTATATGACATCATTCGGTAATTCTGATCGAGAGGACATGTATGTAACAATTATGACGATGAACAAGGAGAGGCGTTGAAGTAGTACTATTGGGGATACTAGGACTTCTCTTTGGAGTTGGTCTGTTCTAAAAGTTGGGAATCTAAACAAATAAATCACCCAAGGTCAAAGCAATCCGTAATATTAATTATTTAATTAATTTTGTACTACTAAATTTATATTATAATTATAAATTTATGTTAACAAATAAATTTTACTTAAATTTATCCTTGCCCTAACTTGTCAAAATAAGATATTCTTATGATAAATTAGAATCACATTGACATTAATACTCTTTACAAATTAAAATAAATCAAATACATACTAATACACATTAGAATAATTAGTTAATCATTTTTTTCATATATATATATATATAGTTTACTTTGAATAAGTAATTATACTCCATCCTTCTGCGAAATAACTGTTAAAAATAATATGTTTTACAAAAAGAATTCATTATATTTGTTAATTAATGTCTTTATGACTTCTATTAGTCTCTCCGTCCAATATTAACAGCCCATTTTTGACAATTTTGCACCACTTTTAATAAAAATATGATTATTAGAACATACATATATACAATTTACTATAATCTCCAATAAAACATTATCTACATTCATAATTTTTTTTCAATATAAAATTTTTCATTTTATACAAAGTATAGTAAATATCATAATATTAAAATTTACGCTCATAAATTATATATATATATAAACTAATCGTCCATTTCAAAACCCTAGAAGGACTTCTTGACCTCTCTCTCTCTGGGGGGGGGGGGGGGGGGGGGGGGGGGGGGGGGGGGGG
>JAUMHB010072936.1:0-14638 GCA_032359685.1 Pittosporum tobira | reverse complement strand
CTCCCCCCCCCCCCCCCCCCCCCCTCCTTCTTTTTGTAAATAATCAGGCAGGCGTCTCGATCTATCTCCCAACAAATACCAAATATATTTATTGATCAATTACACATATGTCATCCTCAGGATCAGCCAATAAACCTTACTTTGGAGCAACAACAATGCTACGTTAACCCCCTGGGTTCGAACAGAAAATAGTAGTTCTATTGGTCTAAACTATCCCCCAGAGTTCTTAAGCCTTGCCTATTTACTAGTTTACCTTGTAAACAAAACTTGATATAATTGATTTTGCTTCCTGCTTTGATTCTGACAATCCTTGTCCATCCGGGATTATGTCAAACTTGATTTTTTTGTCTAAAATATGTCTTTTCAAGCCCAATTATTTGCATTTTAAGCCCAATAACAATAAAACAAATCTAATCGTTTGGATTGATGATTTATTAGTCCAAACAAAAATATATAAGTCAAATCCATGCATTTTTATAATAAATTAAGAGAATAATCGCAAGAAAATATAGATATAAAATATACTAATCAATAACCAATTTCTACATCTCATAGCCCACCCTTTCACCCTCCTATTTTTCTATTGGACAATATTGAACCAAGGTTGGAAGATTATGGATATCGGATGTTGATCAATCCATAATGTTGTACATTTATTATCCCCATATTTATTATCTTATATTTATATTTTTATTAAGCAATGTTTTAATTCTATTTTTGTAGGTCTCAAGATTTAAATGTGATGAGCTTTCAATATGGACAAAAGCCTAAAAAATAAGCCATTTTATACTTATATTTATAGAGTCCAAGAGAAGAGTTCAATATCAAGCCCAAGCCCAAAGTAAATTCTAGAAAAAAAGAGAAGAAACTCAATTTGATCAAGTTGCTTAAGAAAAGAAGCAAAATTAAAATTCTCAAGCAAAAAGCAAAATCAAATTTGTCAATGATCAAGTTGGTCAAGTTGTCATGTTGCAAAAAAATTATTGGTGAACAAAAGGCCACATCTCTTTCCAAGCTTAGAGAGCACTCAATTGTTGAGCCTATAAATAGAAGAATATGATAGGGGACTTCATGCCATTTTTCCATAGATAGTGGTCATAGACTTTTCTTTTGATTTAGTGTTTATTTCATTTTATCTACTTTACATAAATTGCAAAAAGCTGGTAGTACTAGAAATAGAAAATTTCTTTCCATATTTTCTTTTTACCCAAAGCTATTCATGAAGTGATTGTATTTACTTTCCCTAAGTACAAATCATTATATGGATAGTAGTTGTTAAGTTCCTATTTATATTGTTATTCATTTCTTTGTCTTAGATAATTTTCTTTGCAAGATTATGAGTGTGCTTTGCTCATTTCTTATTTTAATTTACAATTGCATTAGCATTTATACTTTTTGTTCATGATAATTTTAATGTTTAGCTAAATCATGCGATCTAGGATGATAAGGAAGCTAAGCAATCTCAAGACATAAGTTATTATTCTCTTCAAATATTAATACTTCAATGTTTAATGATTTCGTCTTTATATTTTATTTTTGAGATACCTTCATGTATAACTCTTAGTAATTTTTATATGGATAAATAGGTTTTGATGGGCTATAATTGGTCTTGAACTTTTCATAGCCTATGCTTGTCCAAGTTACACATAAGAATTACTACATAAAAGGGAGGAAAGATCAAAGCCAAAAAGATAAAATCAATTGAACTTAAAAGTTTTATTTTCTAAGTTACATACACAAAGTCAGTAGCGTAATTTGAGTTAAAAAGAAGGGAAAATAGCTGTTTGTTATGATTATTGTTTAGTGGATTCAAAATCCTAAATCCATTTCTTATTGTAACTTTCTTCTTTAATTTAGTACTTTACTATTTCTTACTTTTTATCAACCAAATTCTCTACTAATATTTCTAACTCGCCTGAGATATAAATTAGGGATCTTTAAAACAAACTAGTCCTTGTGGGTTCAACATTTACTTGTCTGAGTCTTGAATAGACATTGTGCACTCGTAGTTTATAAAATTTAATCACCATTAGATGAGCATAATGTAACTTCTATGAGTGAATGCGTCTTCTGGAATACTTTACATAATCACCTAATTGATATGTATCCCCAATTTGTAACATGGGATGACATTTATACTATAGTTCTTATTGTATGTATTTAAGTAGATTATAATTTTATTATATTTTTTGTATTAAATAATATACGTAGTCTTTCATTTTCTCCTGTATCAATTTGGTATCAAAACTTGTCAATTTTTATATATATATAACTTGATATAACCAATTTGTACATCTTATAGCCCATTCTTTCACCCTCCTATTTTTCTATAAAAGTAGATAAGTTTTCTATTTTTAAAATCTACCATTTCATCCTTGAGTCCCAATAATGCATCATCCTTGTTACATATTTTTTATACAGATGTCAAAAACTAGTAATTTATGTTACGTAGCAGCACACTCTCCTGGGATGACTTTGCAATCTATGCATGACATTTTGTCATCTCTTCTATTAAGGACAATATCCATCTGGCTACAACTTTGGACACTGCTGAATGTGACGAGGTGGGACTCATCTTTTTGAAAAGGGTTTTTATCAATCTCAAATCAAATATTGGTGCAAAATTTAAAATGTCTTCCCCAACTTTATTTTTACTCCCAAACTCAAACCCTTTGTGGACCATATTGTGAGTTTGCCGAACATGTCCATTAAATCTCCTCCTATGAACAATGTTTTATCCTGAGATATCCTTTAAACTATACGTACTTCCTCCAAATCTTTCCAAAAGTGTCTCTTAGCTGCTTCATGCAATCCAACCTAAGGGAAATATGCACTAATAACATTTAGGATCAACCCACCTACTGTTAACTTCAATAATACCATTTTATTGTCTTTTCTTTTGACATCTACCATGTCATCTCTTAGTTCTTGTGGACCATAATCCTTACTTACTCTACACTTGTACACCATAATTTGTAACTTGAGCATTCTACTTCCTTTGACTTTTCGCCACCCACTTACTAACTCTATCAACTTACCCATTAATGAACTTTTATTATAACTCGCCAAGGGAATTCTTGTCTTAAGGACTAGCTTCCTTAATCCTGCATTTGTCCCCGTCCCAACACTTGCTCACTTTTTACAACATTTAGGAGTTGATGTGGGGTGTCACTGGAGGAGTGACAATCCAAGACTAGCTCCCTTACCCCTTGCACCCATCGATTAAGTAAGAGGATCTTTCCTTGTGTTATCCACCACACCTGAGCGACGATATACTATGTACTATGTATCTATGGGAATTGAATCACATATTGGCCCTTGCTTATTTTTAGCAACGCATCAGTAAGAAAGTTGCACTCCAATGAATTTTTATTTTTATTTTTTGATTCATTTTCATAAGTAATTGTTGATTTCATATAGTCGACTCGCATCCTAATGCAACCGTGGGATAGGACATGCTTTAATTTGTCATATAAATATTAACTAACTTGAAACCCATTCAATGCGCGGGCTATTTTACAAATCATTCAAGATAAAAGTTATATATTCATGCAATATTAAAATATAGCTTTGGTGTAATTTATTCTCTAAAAATATTCAAATGAAGTTTTTAAAATCAATTCAAGTATTTTATCAACAGTCACGGAAGGATTACAATTAAATTAATCATAACTTTAACACATACGAGTTTAAGATTTTAAAAGTTCACTGTGTAACGAAATATCGCAGCCAATATGTCGTCAACGATATAAAAATATAAGGCCCACATTCTACATGGATATACAAAGTTTATAATTGAATTTCATATAGTCCGAGTTGATTTGTTTTTGATTCAATACTTTACCATTTTTAAACTATTTTACTCCTAACTCGGTACCTATTTATCTAACTCCATGTTTTTTTGTCTTTTAATATTCGAGTTCTATGACTCAATTCTCTTAAAATAAATTACATGTTTTAATTAAATCTCTGTTACCCATCCCATTACTTCTCATGCTTCAAACCCTCTTTTCCTTCAGTTACATGTCCTGTTCCATCTCTATCCACTCCCTTTTTCCTTTCCAGTAAAGCTTTGGTCTCCTAGCTCTTATTTTCTCTAGGGTTTCTGATAGCTAGGAATTGGATTAGGGTTTCCTTATTCAAAATCATGGTCTCTGATTTCTTCCACCACTCCTTTCCAGAAATGCTAATTTTCGTCAGACAGACGTATGACCTCGGCACTCAAAGTGACTTTGCATATCTCAATTTGTTCTGCATTTGGGTAAGGAACTTTCATTTAGCAAGATTGAAGTTTTGGTTAAATTGTACTCTATTTTTACCTAAGATATTTGATATCTTTTTTCTTACTAGAAAAATTGTTGTTTCTTTGTTACACCTCTAGCAAATTAGAGAACATTATGCACTAGAGAGTAAAATTTGTGGTTCCCTCAACAACTTTAATTTACAATCAAACATCTGATTGTATTGGTGATTTTCTTGGGAAAATTTGATTCCCCCTCCCCCGATTTTGACTGTTATGGTCTGAAAAATTTTGGATTATCTATTCACGTGACCCATTTTATAATCTTTTTGTGCTTAAATTCGGTATCCCATTTTTGATTTTTGAATAGAACCTTCTTCTCAGACAATTGGAGCTAGAATTTTCCAAAATCTTACAAGTACCATATTTTATACTTAAATCCTACCATGACGACAATGTTTTTTCTTTCCCCTTTTGTAATGACTTTGTTTTGGCTTCCTTTTGTAGCTCCAGTTAATCTGTATGCTTGGTAATTTGGAATGTTTTAAAATATTGACCGACAAGGTAAAATAAAAAGGACTAGGTAAACAAATATTATATATAAAAAAAATAAAATAAAATAAAATAAAAGAGGAAATGATCAGCATTATACATAGTTTCAGCTTTGGTTGCTAATCACAGGTACGGATGGAACAAAACACGTTGTGTGCCTCTCTACATTCATATAATAGGTATTTAAACTAATCTTCTATTTTTGCCTTTCTATATTCAGATAGTAGGTATTTAAATTAATATCTTATATATTTTAATTTGGATGACTGGTTGGAATCCTCTTCTTGCAAGGTTAATTTGAGTGGTACATTGTTTACCCTAATTAAAGGAGGAAACATTTTACTTATTTTTAGAGTTGTGTGCCTCTCTACATCCGTACAATCAGTTTCTAAATTAATCTCTTATTTTTGGGTTAACTATACGAATCATACATAATTTTGCAAATTAATTTGGATAATTGGCTTGAGATCATCTTCAGTCTCTTTACCAACATGTATAACTGTAGTTCTTGAAAAGCTTTCAGGTGTAAAATTAGTGGATTTATAAGTAATGTGTGATTTACGTTTTTTTAGTGCAATTGGCCATTTAACTACTGACAACAAACTACTTTGAAATTCTTAATAAGGGTTGTATGCCTAACTTAGTAACTTATAATATTATGATTGCTTCGCAATTGAAGCCAAAGAGCTACGTATGCCATTAGAGCTTTATCGTGACATGCAAAATGCTAGATATGAGCCACAAATCAACTTGCATCTTTTTATGGAGGTACTAGATTTCTTTTATAACTAATATTTGTAAATACATTATAGTAAAATTCAATGATACCTTTTGTCTATTTGTTGTGGTTAATGTCTTTGAAGGCTAATTATATTAGGATGGATCTAAACTAACAAAATATGTTAAGTGTCCATCACCAAAAATCTCTAATATGCATAAAAAATAAAGATAATTTGTACAAGTTGAAAGCCAAACAATACAAATTGGGACACTAAATCATGTTCATTTTTTTCCTACATTTTATAGTAGGCTTTCAACATCCCTTTTTAATCCCACTAAGGTCAAGGTACATGTTATAGGTATTATTTTCAGTAGGTCTTCTACTCAACTTGGGCCTGACGACTTTGATGTCACCGATAAGTTGAACAATGAGTGAGTTCAAAATTTATAAATGTAAGTTAATGTGCTTTACTTTTGTTAAAACCAAGGTAATTAATGTTTTTATGTTTTTCATAAATTGTAGGAAGCAAAGGATCGCTACTGCTGATGGGAAAAAAACGTTCTAACAAATTTTATTTGATTGTAAGTTTCTTTCTTTATTCTAGCTTCTTTTCCAATTTAGAAAATATGGGTGGATATAATACTCAAATATGTAAGCAAGTTGATATCTCAAATTCTCGCGCTCAAGGTGATATTTTAAAATGTCCATATGACATAGTTTATGTGTAGCTGTAATTTTTTTTCTCTCTCACAGGACAAAGGGCATATAATCACCTTGCAACACCACCACCAATAACTATCAAATTCGATGTTGAGCACCAAAAATTAGACGAGAGCACGGAAGAATTTATGGAGAAAGTATCCAAGGCAAAGATCGTGATTATGCTGAAGCCACCAACAGCTTCTTCTCATTGTCATTGCTTTCTCTGTAGTATCTTCATTCTCAGCTTCAGGAATTGATTCTAAAAAAGCAGGTTTATTTTTACTAGAATTTAAAGGTCATTTGTCTCTTAATACATAGATATAGATAAAGATTTGAGCTGAAATTGAAACCCATATGATTTGAGTTGATTTTGATACCATTTTATAAGCCAGTGGTTAATATGTGTTTACAAAAACTTTGAGTTAAATCCTCACAATTTCAAAGCCAAATGAAAAGGCAATATGAAAGTTGTTACTTTCCAATTCAAAATTAACTCTCATTAAGCCCCCAATAAATAATGGGCTAACTACTACATTTGGAGAACTTTCTCTTCTTATATGGGGAATTAACTGTAACTTGCAAAAAGTTACAACCTCCATTTTATTTTAGAACAATTATTTTATTCAAGTGGACCTAAGATGAAAAATCAAGGAGGGATGATGTGGTCTTTCTCTACAAGCATGTTTATTTTAAACAAAGATAAGATGAATATTGAATTTTCACATTGCAAATGGATGTTGCTCTTTTTATATCTTTGTTATCAGTTGTTAACCAAAAGTGAAATTTTGTCCATATGTAATTATTTATTGCCCTTTTTCTGCTATGTTTTAAGACTTCCAATGTGTAGCTGATTGAAATCTTTAATGACTGATATATATAGGCTTTAAGGAGTTGGTTTTTATGTCGCAGACTTAATAAGCAATGCACATGTATATGTAGGCACTTAATCAAAGTAACTCCAGACATTTTTATATATGTCATTTCACATCTAGTTTAGGCAATGCTGGACATTTGAGCTAGTTTGTCATATAAATCTTAATTAATTTGAAACTCATTCAATGTGCGGACTATTTTATACATCATTCAAAATAAAAGTTATATATTCATACAATATTAAAATATAGCTTTGGTGTAATTTATTCTCTAAAAATATTCAAATGAAGTTTTTAAAATCAATTCAACTATTTTATCAACAGTCATGGAAGGACTACAATTAAATTAATCATAACTTTAACACATATGAGTTTGACGTTTTAAGAGCTCACTGTGCAACGGAATATAGCAACCACTATGTCGTCAACGATATAAAAATATAAGGCCCACATGCTACATGGATATACAAAGTTTATAATTGAATTTCATATAAATTAATTTTATATAAATAAGACATTTATTTTAAAAATATGCTTAGGATAACTTATCATAGCTTCCCCATTGTCCGCCAACTATTCTAACAGTGCCAACCCTGCATTTTATTTTTAGTTAAACTACACTTGGAAAAAAGAAAATATGATTTGACACGATATGATTATACAAAATAAAGCAAAAATGTACCTTCTTGATTTCGACATTTCGTGATGTTAACTTTGACAAAGTGAGCTTGTGTTTGGTTCTGTATTTAGGGTTCATTCGTTTTTATCATTATTGCAATTGTATTAATTGTTGTAATTGATATTATTGTAGTTATTTATAAAAATTTAGTATCATATTTAACGACTTGTGACTAATGAAATAATAATATAATTATAGCTCTATTAAAATTTCAAATGTTGTGATTGAATTGAATAAAATAACCAAAACATTAATTTTTTTGTTGGGATAATATATGATGTTATATTTTTTTGTTATTATTAGAATATTTATTCCTAAATTAATATATTAATTCCAAGAGTATGTGTTTTTTTTAATTGAGTTCACTTAAGTAATTTTTTAATTTAACATTGTAATTATTTAATTAGACAAAGTTTTATTTAACTTCTTTTTATAAGTTATGTTGAATATTGATAATCTTATTAGGCTCAAATATGTGGACTAGTATTATTTTTTAGCAAATTTTATAAATTTTTAAAATAATTTTATATTAGTATGTTTGTTGTTGTAAAAAAATATTTATTTTGATATTGATATGTTATTATGAATAATATTTTTATTTTTCTATTGCATTTTGTTTTTATTATTTTAAGAATAATTTTTTTATATATCACGTGAGAATTTTATGTAATATTAGTAAGATTTTAAGCTAGCAACGATAAATATGATTGCTTTTACTATATGAAACCATATCACCAAGTTTTTCATACCGTATATTTCGGTTTAAACAGTTGCTTAAAAGCCACTTTGAATTATAGATTTTTGGATGTCAAAGATTGTGCGTTTTGGACTAAAAAGCCATAAAAGCAAAGAAAATATTCAGTGTGATGACAGTGTAACAAATCAATCATATAATTACATTTGTATTGGGCCCAAGTCATGTTAAATGGTAAATTAAATTGAATAAAATAATTAACAATAAATAGTAAAATGTCAATTTAATTTACCGTTTAACATAAGTAGGTCCAACACAAATAGAATAATATGATTGGTTTGTTGACATGGTGTAACTATTTGATTTGTTACACCACGTTATCAAGATAATATAGTGTAATTGTTGCACTAAATATTTTCTCACAAAAGCCACTAATCTAAACATACACATAATACATTGAGAAAACGACAGTTAACAAAAAAAAAAAAAAAAATAGTGGACGAAGAGTATTCCAGTAGCATATTCATGGGTTGAGAACAGATTGCGCCGACAAGGATAAGCCGCAGTGGTCCTTGTCCAAAAATGCGATGGACTATAAAAACTCAAGCTTATTGAGCTTAAAATAAGTAAAAACTCAAGCTTATTGAGCTTAAAATAAACCCAAAACAATTTCAAATGTGATAGTCTATTGATAAGGCACATGTCTCTATCTTTCCATTGGACCGAATAAATAATAAATAAATAAATAATGATGCCCAAACAATGTTTTTCCTTTTTTGGACCGTGCCTCACAGGTTTATTAGCTAGTTATTGGCTTTGTAAAATTCGGATTCAGTACCATTCTATTATTAGCTCTAACTTCTTGTCCCTTTCCCGTAGCCGTAACCCTAATTTTCAAGCATATGCCTGCCAAAAACCCTAAATCGAAGAGGCAGAAGATTTGAGTTGGGTGGAGATGCGGAAATGGAGGAGAGGAGGAGATCCAATTATCCAAGGAAACATTAATACAAAGAAGGATGTCCTTAAACAGGTTAGAAATCTTGTTCCTTTAAAGCAATTTATTGTGTTTTCCGTCATAGATCTAATTAAATTAACTATTTCAACCAGTATCCCTCTCATCGTCTAAAGGGAGAATAGTAAATTGAATCTCGTCTGAGATTTAATGGAGATAAATTTATTTCTTCAATAACCAATGTGGTCTGCCTTTGATAAGATCTAGATTATATGTCCTATTCACCCACCTTTAATAACCAACCTAAACAAAAAGGAACTAACCGCCAGAAAATACCAATTACTTTTTTTTTAATGAAAGACAACAATACTTTGAAGGCACACTTTTCTAAGAAGAGTTTGTGGAACAAATGCTTAGGTTTGCATATTAATTGTGGATCCTGAATTGTTGTTTCTAATTCTATTGTATGTCCGCAGACACTATTAGGTTGTTGTTCGTGGTATTTCACAAAGATTGACATCATTGGAGGAAGGGATGGTCTGAAAGTATATATACTGGGATTCGTTTGCTGAGGGTTGGTGAAGAAAGAAGACAAAGAGAAGAATAATGGGAGATAAATAGACGGAGGTTTCTTGAGGAACCCAGACAAAGAGAAGCTGAAGATAGGGTACGTCCGTATCGACGACTTGCACGTCCTATGGAAACATACAATCTTCAGAGAAAGAACAGAAAGTTCCACCGTCCACTGGCATTGACCTTCAATCAAAAAAGTCAACAGATCCTTTTTCCAGTGTACTGAATATGATTAGGGAGCGGAATTCGAAGCAGAAAATTGAACAGCTGATAAGATGGGAGCCGACAAGAGGCGGAAATGTTTTGATGCCCTTTGTTCCGTTGTTGTGGGATCTTTCCTTGAAACTTCTTGCCGATCGATAACACTGAAGCAATTGTTTCACGTACTTGAAGCTGTCCCGGATGCCTGAAGCAAAGACTCAGTAACTTGTTATTTGATTCCCGGAAAATGAATGTCAAGATTTTGGATCTCTTTGTAATAGGATCTCCAACTGAGATACGCGTAAAGGATTGTTCATGGATTACAGAAGACCAGTCCACAAAGTCCTTTGGGAGTTTTGATCCAATCTATCTGAGAATATGTAGTTGTGTTCAGTTCTTTGAGTTTTTATTTATTTAGTCATTTATTTTTAAAAATAAAATTGGAATGTGTATCTGCCACTTGATATCAACCTTAGTATATTCAGTTGCAAGCTTAGCATATATCTCGATCCTAATCTTTTACCCTATTTCATTCTTCAGTTCACATGGGTCACATATGTTGTTTTTATTCAAATTAATTTTGATTTGCTTTTACAGATCGCCAAAAATATTGCCAAGACATAAGATGGTTCTTTATTAGTCTACTAAAAGAAAACTAAACAAATCTTGCTTAAGTGCCTACAATTGTTTTATCTTGTTTCAGAAAATCTAAACCACTTGCATTTGTGTAGTTCTTCGCCTATCCATCCATATATAGATCATCTTTCAATTCCTGATCGTGCACGTCTGATAGTTACTTCCATCAAAAGCCTATCTGATTTTGCCTTAATTTGTCGTTTTATTGTTGCTCTATTATAGTATTTTTGGGAAAGGGCATATATCAGGTTTATATTGGTCCATTAGTTGGGAATGAAAATCTCTATTTGAACTCCATACAAAATATACTTCTGTAATATAAACTGTTTTGATCACAAACAAAATATCTTAAAATGCTGTACAATTAGTACGGCTTCAATGCAAAATGGGTATAACTAGGAGGAGCTTAATTATGTTTAGGTTTGGTCTTCTATGTTTCTTAGTTTGTACGTGTAATAACTTAGGTCTCTATTTTGATTGACATGTATCTAACCTCTTGGTCTTGGTGTGAGGCATTTATGTTTAGGTTAGTTAATAGTTTTTATAGTCCTCCCGAATGTGAGGTATATATGTGTTTTGAGCTTTTAATTATAGTGCAACAATTTAAATTCCTAAATTTCCTAAATCTTAAATTTTTCTAAATTTTAAATTTTTTTATTCTTAAAAAATCTTCAAAACCACTATCTTGTTAACTTTTTCTTATAAAGTATTAACATTTTTACTGTTAGATCAAAGTATTATAAGTTTTTGCATACATACGAATAAATTCAAATTTTCATTATAAGAATTTAGTTTTATCTTATTAAAAAATAAAAATATACTTATCTTAATTTAAAGTAACATAATTGTTAAATTTAGTTTGAAAACTAAATAATAAAATACATTTTCAGCTTGACTATCAAATATCAGAAAATAAGTAATTTTCTCATAAATTATTTTCTCAAAAAATATTTTCTCATAAACTATTTTCTCAGAAAATATTTTATTTATATCAAACCGAATTTTAGGTGGCTCACATTACGACCACACGACGCTTTTAATTCAAAAACGTATAATCTAAACCACATGATTTAACGGATTAATAACAAATGGAAAAAGACTCGGCCCTTTTTTCACGATCTTTTGGGATGTCCCGTGGATCTTTCCAACCCTTTTTTCCCTCTTTGTTGTCGCATCAAATTTAGCATACTACATAATAGTTGTCATAATAAATCTTGATGTACAAACTCGAGCTTAGAGATTTTTTCCTCCTTGCTCAGACATAGAGCTCTAATACATATAAATTTTTTAGCATCCTTAGATTAAAATAAAAGACTGATTAGGCGATCTACATAACCTCCTAGCCTTGTTGGGTTCTTTATTTGATGTTGATGCTCCACCTAACATTCCCATATTTAATCAAATGTCAGATTTCAATCAAAAAGGATCCGTCATGGGCCTTGTGGAAGCTTATTAATTAAAGGCACATCACTAGTATATGTGGACTGAATTATGGTGTCAAAGTATTTGCTTTGTGAATTTTCATCAAACACTTATGGGGCTTCGCTTTAGTCACTCTTAGGACCTTCCTCACACATGTGACAAGTATCCAAAAGTTCTAAAAATTCAATAGAGAGTTTTGAGGCTCTTACATTAAATATTTTAGTGGGCATCTGCACCCTATTACTTCGAGATTGAATCATAAGTATCATGTATCAAACTTTTCACCCTCTTTAAAATATTCATCGAACACTGGTGAGAATCCTAAACAATGGAATTATCTTCAACAAGTTCTGTTTCATTAAATAGATTTTCATCCCCTTTTGAGGTTTCATCCTGGACTCTACTTTAATTTCTTGTATGTCTGTCTGAGGTTCACGATCATTTTTGAGAACTTTCAAATGTCCATCTAAAATAAATATGGCAAAAAAAATATACTTATTTAAAGGTAATATAATTTTATTTATAAAATATTATATTTATAGAAAATTTATCAATATATCTAATTTTATTTAAAGAATTAAAATATGCTTTTTCAATAACTTATAAGAAAATTACATAAAAATGTATAGGTGGATGGACTAAATTAATAGTCATCACATAGAGGCAATTAGAAGTCACAGGAGTAACAGCTAAGCCACCAATTACGCTTTAATTGTACCTCTGTGTGTGTACAGACTTCGCCGGGATTTAGGTAAGATTATTATCACTTGTTATCGCTACTCCTCCAATTTCAAATATGAAATCCTTGAAAGTTCGTATTCTCATGACTACTATTTTGTTTATATTGTAACTCACTAGGGGCTAAATTGTTCTCCTTGAAGTGGTAAATAGTTTCAATAAAAAAAAAAAAAAAATATTACCATAAACACAAGAGTGCAACTAGGTTCAATGGCCTTAAAATCGTTCACATCCATGCTTAAGACCAAAATAATTAATTAATTAATATATATATATATATATATATATATATATATATATATGTATATATACCAATTTACCTTCTACAACATGTATCAACCTTAAACAATTTAATTAAGAAAATAATTTTTTCAGGTTTTTGATTATTGGAACAATAGTCTTTAACTTTGGAGCTTTTACATAAATCTTGTGTTATCTCCTCAATATATGTGTGCATATGTCATTATGACGAAATGAAGAGTGGAATCGATCTAGGCTTGTTAGTAAAGTTTTTGATCATATATGATGTAACACTCTCAAATTTGGACATCTACAATTCGACTTGAGTTGACAATTTATTCACAACAGAATAACTTACATAAAAATTCACATGAATTTATTATAAAGTACATTATATCACACTAGAGATCTTAAACAGGACATTCTTCACAAATTTATTATTTTAGAGAGGTACACAGCGGAAACATCTAAGCAACTATATTATCTGAACCTCTAGTTCATTATCCCCAATAGCCTCGCTATCAGTTATCGACACTTGAAAATAATATAAGACAAAAGAATGAACTCAGATAACTCAGTAAGATTTACCATGACTAAGGATAACTAAAACAAGAAAATTATCACTTATAAATCAGCAAATTGAGTGTAAATGAGAATATAGACATATGAAATACTATCAATGTAACTGCAAGGAAAATGTAAGCACAAAAATAAAGTAGTTATAAATGTCTAAAATCTTCGGTCTTTAAACCATCATCATGATATCATTACTGGACATGTCAGCATACGTGACTTTACCACACAGGTAAACGTCACTAATATCATATGTCCTTGCCCCAACCAAAGACAATCATAATTTAGTAATTATGTCACACAAGCTAATAATATAACATATGCATGCCTTTGCCACTTAAGCTAATGTACCCACAATCAAATCTGAACTTGATGACATAAATAATTAAGATGCGACTTTTAATTTTTATAACGAAAGTAGTCAAATATCAATAAATTAAGAATCAAAAAATTTAGAAATTATTATTACTCAAAGAGTAGTAACAATGGTTCAACAATCAAATTGTCAACATATGTTCAAGGTCAATTATAATATTCAGTCCCAAGATTTCAAAGTTTAATAAAGTGTTTCCAATCAAAATAATCTATTCAAGGGGAAATGATAGTATAACGTAAATGTCAAATGATATTCCTTCTAGTGGAAACAAAATGATGGTATTTTTTACCTTAACGCGTAATCCGTAAAGTTATGACTTGCTACAAGTAGTTGACCTATAAATCATTTTGCATATAATAATATAATCAAAGATAAAATATATTTAAGTATATAATTCGACTACAATTTCACGAGTTTGTCAAACACCAATTTATAAATAAAATATAATTTTGTATGATTTATGAATC
>JAUMHB010072925.1:0-12999 GCA_032359685.1 Pittosporum tobira | reverse complement strand
GCAACCCAAGTTGGGGTGTGGATGCCCAGATTTGGGGGTGTCACACTTTATCCTTCCTTTGCCCCAACACAACACCGATCGAGGTATCGCTAGCATCACACATTAGCTTAAATGGCAATGTCCAATTTGGAGTTGTTATAATTGGAGCTGAAACTAGCTTCTCCTTTAAGGTGAGGAACGCTTTCAAACATTCATCAGAGAATTAAAATTTGGCATCCTTTTCCAACAACTTGCATAGAGGCCTAGCTATCTTCGAAAAGTCCTTAATGAATCTTCTATAGAATCCTGCATGTCCGAGGAATCCTCGAAGCAACTTTACAGAAGTTGGTGAAAGTAACTCAGAAATCACTTCAATCTTTGCCCGATCAACTTCTATCCCTTTTTCTGAGATCTTGTGACCTAGCATAATGCCTTCTTGTACCATAAAATGACACTTCTCCCAATTCAATACTAGGTTAGTCTCTTCACACCTTTGCAACACTAGATTCAGATTGTGTAAGCAGTTATCAAAACTCGAGCCAAATACATAGAAGTCATCCATAAAGATTTTGATACAACTTTCCATCATCTATGAAAATATAGCTATCATGCATCTTTGAAATGTAGCTGGTGCATTACAAAGGCCAAAGGGCATCCTTCTATATGCAAATGTTCCATACGGGCATGTGAAGGTAGTCTTTTCTTGATCTTCCGGAGTAATCGGAAGTTGGAAGTATCCAGAATACCCATCTAAAAAATAGTAGTATGCGTATCCTACAAGTCTTTCAAGAATTTGGTCTATGAAAAGTAAATGAAAATGGTCCTTCTGGGTAGCGTCATTCAATTTACGGTAGTCTATGCATACTCTCCACCCGGTGACGGTTCTGGTAGGAATCAACTCATTCTTCTCATTGTGGACCGTCATATCTCATTTCTTGGGAACTACGTGAATAGGACTTACCTATGAACTATCAGAAATTGGGTAAATTATTCCGGCATCAAGTAGCTTGATCAACTTTTCTTTCAACACTTCTAACATCTTCGGGTTGAGTCTTCTTTGCGTTTGGATGACTGGTTTGTAATTTTCTTCCATCAAAATCTTGTGCATACAAACCGAAGGACTAATTCCTTTGATGTCAGCTATAGTCCATCCAATGGCGTGTTTGTGATCTCTCAAAACCCTCAACAACTTGTCTTCCATTTGAACTGTCAATGAAGAAAAAATAATAACAGGCAATTTAGCACCCTCTAGGAAAGCATACTTCAAATGAGGAGGTGGACTCTTCAATTCCATGGTGCGCTTCCTCAAGTGATGGTCGTGGCTTGGAATCCCCCGTCGTTAATTCACTATATTTCGGTTCTAAGGATATCGGCCAGGGTTTAATTGTTTGTAAATGTTGAAGAGCTTCTTTTTCTTTTTCACAACCAAATCCATCTTTTATGTCCTACACTACAGAGTTCAAGAGTGGATCACCTATACTGATTAGATTAAAAATATGTTCCACTTCCTGATCTATAGTGTCTATCATCCATACATTGTTTTTTTCATTGGGGCACTTCATTGATTTCAGGACGTTGAACTTGACTCTGTCTTCACCTAGTCGTAGCACCAATTCTCTTGCTCGTACATCTATTAAGGCCCATCCTATTACTAAGAAAGGTCTTCCCAAGGTAATCAATACATTGACATCTTCTTCCATTTTAAGCACCACAAAGTCAGCTGGAAAAATAAATTTATTGACCTTTACCAGCACGTTCTCTACAACACCTCTCGGATACTTAATTGATCTATCTGCTAACTGAAGGGATACTGTAGTGTCCTTGATCTCTTTGACCCTAAGTTTCATGTAGACCGAATACGACACTAGATTAATACTTTCTCCTAAATCGCATAATGTCTTGCCAAACTGTACATCGCCTATCTGGCAGGGATTAGTAAAGATCCCTGGATCTTTTAGTTTTGGCAGTAGCTTATTCTGCAAGATAGCAGAACACTATTCATTCAGCTTCACGGTCACACCATCTTCCAGTTTCCTTTTATTTGAAAGTATATCTTTTAAGAACTTCGCATAATTTGGCATTTGTGTGAGAAGGTCAACCACAAGAAGGTTGATATGAAGTTTCTTGAATGCTTCAATAAATTTGAAACACTGGGTTGAATTCTGATTCTTCTTGACAAGTCTCCCTAGATATGGAATTGGAGGAGTGTAGGGATTTGGGGATGACTCATTTTTTTCTTTCTCAGAGGATGAGGATTGAACGTGTGTCTGCTCTTGGTCTTCCTCAGTCTTCTCTTCTTGTTCTTTATTAATCTTCTTTTTTGCCTCATTCAATTCTTTACCACTTCTTAGCGTGATAGCTTTTGCTTGATCCATCAATTTTTTCTCACTGTTGCTTGGTAAAGAACCTTGAGGTCTCATCGTCAATTGTTGCGCTAGTTGGCCCACCTGCTTTTCAATGTTTCTAAAACGGCAGCCTCTGTGTGTTGGATACGTGCGTTAGTGCTCTTTAGCCCTTCTTCAATTGTTTGGGCCAACTTAGCTATCATATCCTCCAAATACGAATGAGGTTTCTTCATATTCTATGGAGGAGGTTGTCTCGCAGTTTGATTCTATCCACCCCACTATAGATTAGGATGGTTTCTCCACCCCGAGTTGTATGTGTTTGAGTAGGGATTGTTCTGTGATCTGCCAAAATTTGAAACATAGTTAACATTGTCAGTAGCAAAATGTTACCGACCTAACAATCATTGCTCACATGATCTCCACCACAAAAATGGCATAAAACTCCCTGAATCTTTGAAATATTGTTTGTCTGGGAGTTTATTGTCCTTGTAAGCGCATCTATCTTTGCATTCAGTGTTGCGATGGTGTCCACTTCATGCACTCCAGCTGCCCTCTTCGGTAGGAATCTCTTGGATGGCCATTGATAACTTTTGGCAACCATCTCCTCCATCAGTGCAGGGGCTTCTTTAAGTAATTTGTTGTTAATACTACCACCAGTCGCAGTATCTATCGTACTTCGCTAGGTTGGATGTATTCCATTGTAGAATGTTTGTACTTGCATCCAGACCGGAAAACCGTGATGTGGACATTTTCTGATTAATTCTTTGAATATCTCCCATTCTTTATATAAGGATTCACCATCTAGTTGTATGAAGGTGGTAATGTCATTCTGCATCTTGGCTGACTTGAAAAGAGGGAAATATATGCTTAAAAATTTCTAAGCCATCTCCTCCCAAGTAGTGATAGAACCTGCAGGCAGTAAAGTTAACTATGATTTAGCTTTATCACGTAAAGAGAATGGAAATAACCTGAGCCTTATTGCATCGTCCAAGACTCCATTAAATTTGATTGTGTTACAAATCTCGGGGAAATTCTGTATGTGGAGATTTGGATCTTCATTCGACAGCCCATGGAATTGCCCTGCATTCTGAAGCATGTGGATCAGGCCTGGTTTGAGTTTAAAAGTATTTGTTGTGATTGGAAGCCTCGTTATGCTTGAAAAACAATCGTAGAATGCCGGCATGGCAATTCGACCATCGTCTTCTTTGGCAAGACGATCTCTTCTTCTTCTCCTAG
Source organism: Pittosporum tobira (assembly GCA_032359685.1). Classification (NCBI taxonomy): domain Eukaryota; kingdom Viridiplantae; phylum Streptophyta; class Magnoliopsida; order Apiales; family Pittosporaceae; genus Pittosporum; species Pittosporum tobira. The sequence continues at coordinate 9,439 of JAUMHB010072925.1, read as the reverse complement.
CATTGTGTAGTCTTTTGGTTCTCCAGTTGTTTCTGTAAAATCAAAGGTTGAAATTAGATTCCTTAGAACCAGACTCTTTTCCCTCAATCGCCTTTGTAGAGTCCTTTTGAGATCCGGATCAAAGTTTGCTAAGTCTCCACCTTGACTCCTTCGTAGCATGCACTAAACCTAAACCTGAGAAATCAAGTCTACACAAGCAAACAAAATAAAAAAATAAAAAAAATAAAAAATTAGACTAAGAAAAGAATTTCTAATTCTGATAATAATTGTATATAATTAGTCCTCGGTAACGATGCCAAAAACTTGGTCGGATGAACAGTGCAAGTGTACACCAGTCAATTTATAGTATATAAGATTATCGATCCCACGATGACTAATATTACAATAATGTACCAACTAAGAATTACTTTTTCTTATCTAACAGATGATTAAAGATTTAATTTTAAACTAAATAATTAATTAAATAACTAAAGAGCAAAAGTAAACTAGGGTTTAAATCAATAGAAAAAGAAGCACCAACATTTTGATTTCACTTACCCTTCATAATTAAAGCCAATTGATTTACCATGCAAGTTATGTATCTTATCTGTTATGACAGTAGAATTTCCCAATTTTAGATAAATACCCTATCTCTAGGTGTAACATTCATAATTCAACTTACCAGTCCCACAGTCTCCGTGTGAGATTTAAATAATTTGAAAGACATTAAGTTCTTTGAAAATTCCAGATTCATTAACCTAAATATAATTACTACCAAAACTGCACAAGTCACCTTGAACTATCTCTAGCGAAGTTTAACTTATGGTTATGCCTCAATCTGCACTCATTAATCTTCACCTCTCGGTACTTCAATTATATGACAAAAGATCATCTAAATAGTAGCTAAGTATTTAGAAGCATTAACTCATAAGACATACCTCACAACAAACAGATCCATAAAACGCATGATAAAAACGATAACTTTAATTACTCATGGGAAATATCCATCTAGTCTTAGTACAAGGGTGTTTAGAACATAATTAAATTATAAAAAATAAATAAGAAGATAGAAAAACCCATGAAGAAGTCAGCGGAAATACGTTGTGGACAACCTTCCAGTCTTCGCGTCCTTGAGCTCATATTCTTTGCGTTATTCGATTTGTTGAAGTCGAGATCTGGAAATCTGAGCTAGAAGGGGGTATTTATAGCTTTCAATCTTGGAACTAATCATAAGTTAACTCAAATTAAGTTTTTTGTCTTTCAATCCAAGTCCAACTCTTTAGAAAAGCCCATAATCACGTAAGTTAAAACTTCATGGAAAAGTCAACCGAAATCTCGTAAAACCTCATGGGCCACCTTACAATCAACTTTACGGCTGTATGACTACCTTATGGTCAAGATTATGACCGTAAGCTTGGCTATAATGTCCCCTGGATGTTGATTTTTGCTTCCTGCTTCGGTTCTGGTGATCTTTGTCAGTCCGAAATTAGGTCAAGCTTTGATTTTTGTCCGAAATAGGCCTTGTCAAGCCCAATTCTCTGCAATATAAGCCCAATAACCATATAAGCAATCTAATCCCTTAGATTGATGATATGTTAGCCCAAACAAGGATATATAAGTCCAATCTATGCATTTTTATAGTAAATCAAGAGAATAATCGCAAAAAAAATAGATATAAAAACTACTAATCAGTGAGTTGGATGAGCATAGACATGACTCCTATGACAATGCTAGGATCTACAAGGAAAAAATGAAGAAGTGGCATGACAACCACATTATGCGTAAGGAATTCAAAGTGGGTGATAACGTTTTATTATACAATTCCCATCTTCGTTTGTTTCTAGGTAAACTGAAGTCGCGTTGGAATGGTCCATTCTGTATCACGAAGGTTTTTCCCTACGGTACAGTGGAATTGACAAATTCGACAGAGGAATTCTTCAAAGTCAATGGCCAACGACTCAAGCACTATCATGGGGAAGATTTTGATCCTCCGAAGGTCATCGTGATGTTGGGGAATCTAACCTAATCTAGAACATGGAGGAAGTTGGGCTAGTAACTTTAAAACGAGCGCTTCTTGGGAGGCAGCCCAAGCATTGTATCTTTTGTATAACCATTGAAATTTATCTTTAATTTTAACTTTATTTTAGTGTTATGTTTTTAAAATATTATTGTAGGTATAGATTTTGGATTGCACAAGGAATTTTTAGTAAAAAGAACAGACGCAATCTAACCGACGAGCTGGAAACTACAAAAGTCAAAGCAATGGTTAGACCAGGCCACCTAATAGTTGGCCTTACAGTAGTAAGGTAGCCTGGCCATGGATTTAAGGCCTGGTTTGGCTTGGCAGTTCATCCATTCGAGAAAGTTTGTTCGGTTCCAAGTTCCACCCGAAAAGTTTACACCCGTAGGCCTTCCAAACACCAAATTCAAGCATCCTAACTAGTAGTTAACCACTCTTCAACATCCATAACATCAAATTCAACACAAAATCACAACAATTCAAGGCCAAATCAGCAAAACCCATAAAGCTCATCGCTTGAGACCGATCGAATTCCTTCCAATCCGACGATTAGGTAAGCTTTGGGAATTGATTGTGAGCTTGTACAAAGTAACAATGTATACATGGAGGTCAAGCAAAAGGGCTAGAGGTGCTTCTTCTCAAGGTGAGTCAAGTCGCTCGCAAGGTGCTCGACGAAATGCACCAATGAATCCATACAACATAATCTTCCGCGACAATGAGCAGGAGGACTAGTATAATGTCATTGCACAACATAGAATCCTCAACACACGTTATATGAACTTCTTCTATCTACAGGATTTGGGTCTGCTCGATGATATTCAATAGATGAACGCTAACGTGGGATAGACGCACTTTATCAAGATAAAGCACGCTACTTACATCAGCTTGGTTCTCGAATTCTTGAGCAGCCTTAAGCTTAAATTGGTTGGCACTATACCCGATTTTGATTTTAGATTGAGGAACATAGAATACCACCTGAGTTTTCCAGAATTTAACGCTATTTACCAATTTTTGGTCGACAAAAATTAGATGCAACTAAGCATGTTCAACTCCAACCAATTCTTGTATCGCATAATGGGGCAAGTAGACTCAACTTTGGAGGCTACCAATGTGCACAACCCTTGCTTTCGATACATGCAGCGCTTTATAGCACATACCATCTACGGCGGGGGCAATAGTGATGGGGTATTCAGACGAGATGAGCTGTTCATCATTTTAGCTATGCTTATGCAGAAATAATTTGAAACCAGGCTATGTTTCTTGAAGCATCTTAACAAGCATGCCAGGTTATCAAAAGGCAATATTGTATTTGGTAGCCTCATCACCCCTATAGCTATGTAGTTAGGAATCGATTGCACCAACATGATTGAGGCCCAATGGAGCAATACTATTGACATCGACTCCTGTATCGCTATACACATGATTGCTCGACAAGGTAATTCATATTATCTTTGTTTTCAAACAAACTACATGATATTGCTCCCCAGCCCACGTACGTCGGTTCGTGATGAGGCTAATTAGTTTTATCCTAAGGTATTTGACGGCTAACACCACGACGACCCAGATATTGATGAGGATGCCAACTTGGGTCCCAATGACTACTTTGATTTCTTCGGCCTCCATGATGATACTGGCCGCCCACTCATTCCTACCCTTCCTACCACTTCCCGTGGAGCTACATCTAGCGAAGCCGGTCCAAGTGGGACTACAACATCTGTAGGGACACCTGAGGGGATAATGAACAAGCCCAATAGAGAGCGATGTTGTAGCAGATGTATGAGTGGCATATATCGCAGGGCCACTATGGCCCGCCTCCATCGTAGACTCAAGTACGTTCGTTTCTTTTCTCCCATACTTATGCTTTATATTGTTTACATTGGGGACAATGTATATTTTAAGCTTGGGGGAGGGAATATGTGCATATTTCTTGTATATTCAGATTTTTATTTCTTTCTTAGTTTATTTTTATTATCAAAAAAAATCCAAAAATTTGAAAAATCCAAAAATATTTCAAAAACCCATTTAGTTGTTTTAAATGAGATTCCATGCTTTTAACCAAAAAAAAAAAAAAGATGATTGGACATAGTTTGTCTTGAAAATTATTTGGAACTAGTATTCTACTTTTAATGATTGATGCTTAGGATTATATGAGTCGAGTTTTGCATGCTTAGGTCCCTTATATCCATGATAGGACTAGGAAATTATAATAATCCTTTGCTATCCTATGTTTGATTTAGAAGGCTGTTTGATATCACTTTTTATTAACTCTAAAATATTGAAATATTTCAAAAAAAGTTATTAAAAATATGGTAAAGTGCTTGGACTTCCTTTGTGACTTTTGAATGCTTTTGATTACTGGAGAAACACTTGACCTCGAGAACAATGAAGAAAAAAAATGAAAAAATTTTAAATATATATATATTGAAAAAAATAAAGAAAAATAAAATAAAGAGTTGGAAAGAAACTGGAGCAAAAATGTCCATCAACTCTATAGGCAAAAGCCTATGAAAAAATACGAGGAAAAATCAAGTACTCATTTGAGATCTTGGTATTTAAAGGAATGATCCATGCTGATGGGTAAGAGAAACCATCCATTTGGTCAGAGGTCTAAAGCATTGCGCTTAAAGGCAAAAGTCTAACTTGGTATTTTAAATATCTCTAAGTTAAGACACGTTGTACATTGGATGTAGAAGTAGCCAGTCATGAAGTATTCCCTGTTTATGACATGTATAGAAATTGCGTAACAGAAGTCAATGGCAATAGACTCTCGGCTGACTTAATACCGTTCCCTTTGGGGGAATTCAATGTTATCCTGGGAATGGATTGGCTGAATACGTATAGAGCAATAATAGATTGTCAGAAGAAGAAGATTATCCTTAGAACGATCATGAACGATAGAATTTCATTCTTCAGTAGCAGAAACCTAAAACCAATGAACTACTTGATGATGGTCAAAGCAAAGAGAATGATGAGGAAGGGATGCTTAGCCTACTTGACCAACGTATGAGATACCCGACCAGACGAAGTCAACATTGAAGAAATCTTGGTAGTCAATTAGTTTAAGGATGTATTCCTAGAAGAACTACCACGACTGCCCTCAGATCGAGAAATAGAGTTTCCCATCGACTTAACCCCTGGAGTCGCACCAATTTCAAAGGCACCATACCGTATGGCACCAATAGAAATGAAGGAGCTGATGGAACAACTGCAAGAGCTGTTGGATAAGGGATTCATACGACTAAGTGTTTCACTATAGGGAGCGCCAGTACTATTCGTACGAAAGAAGGATGGATCGATGCGATTATGCATCGATTATAGAGAATTAAACAAGATCACAATTAAAAATAGGTATCCCTTGCCTATGATTAATGATCTATTTGACCAACTAAGAGGTGCAACGTATTTTTCAAAGATTGACCTAAGATCCGAATACCACCAGCTGAAGATCCGAGGAGAAGATATTCAGAAAACCACATTTAGGATGCATTCTGGACACCACGAATTCCTAGTGATGCCATTTGGTTTGACAAATGCGCCGGCTGCCTTCATGGATCTGATGAACTGGGCATTCAAACTATACTCGGATAAATTCATGATAGTGTTCATAGACGACATCCTGATCTATTCAAAAAAAAAAAAGGAGCACATGGAACACCTCAAGATAGCACTGGAAGTGTCGAGAAAGGAGAAGTTGTATTCTAAGCTGTCAAAGTGCGAATTTTGGCTATAGAAGGTACAATTTCTTAGACACATGGTGGGTAAGGATGGGATCACTGTAGACCTGGCTAAGGGGGAAGTTGTGGCTAATTGGGTCCAACCTAAGACGCCGACGGAGGTCAGGAGCTTCTTAGGGTTAGTTGGCTACTATCGGAGATTCATCCAAGATTTTTCGAAGATAGCTATGCCATTGATAAACCTAACCCAAAAAACTATAAAATTTGAATGGACCCCAAAATATGAGCAGAGTTTCCAAGAGTTGAAGAAGAGGCTAACCACGACCCCGGTTTTATCACTATCGGATGAAACTGGAGGGTTTGTAGTATACAATGATACGTCGTTGAAAGGGTTGTGATGCGTGTTGATGCAGCACGGGAAGGTGATTGAATATGTATCTCGGCAGTTGAAAGATTTTGAGAAGAGATACCCTAGTTATGACCTAGAGTTGGCAGTTATGGTCTTCGCCTTGAAGATTTGGAAGCACTACCTCTATGGTGAAAAGTACAAAATCTTCACGGACCATAAAAGCCTGAAGTACATATTCAATCAGAAGGAGCTAAATATGAGACAAAAGAGATGGCTGGAACTGATCAAAGACTATGATTGCACCATCAATTACCACCCGGGCAAGGCCAACGTGGTAGCTGATGCAATGAGTCGTCAGGAGAAGTTGAATGCACTGTTAGTGCAAGATGAAATAAAGAGAGACTTCGAATGCATGCAACTTGAAGTAACGTTCCCCAGAGAAGGATAGAAGTGCTAGGAACAATCAGCATGAAGCCAATGTTGATTGACCGAACTAAAGAAGCGCAGAAAAAGCACGAAGGAGAAGGCAAAAGGCTGGTTGAGAAAGGAAAAAAGAAGTATCGCTTAAGTGGAGATGGGATATTATGGTTTGAAAACCAGATATGGAATCCCCAAGATGATGAATTTAAGAGGAAGATTCTACATGAGGCACACAACTCAAAATTTTCTGTGCACCCTGGTGGAACCAAAATGTATGGCAATCTGTGCAAGGACTTTTGGTGGCTGAATATGAAGAGGGAAATAGCTGAATGGTTGAGTCACTGCTTGACTTGCCAACCGGTTAAAGCAGAACACCAAAAATTGAGCGGATTGCTGCAACTGTTAGAGTTACCCAAGCGAAAGTGGGAGAACATTAGTATGGAATTTGTCATGAGACTACCCCCGACCTTGAGAGGTATGAATGCGATTTGGGTCATCATTAACCGATTGACCAAATCCGTGCACTTCGTGCCAATTAAGGAAACTTACAAGATGGAACAATTGGCGAAGATTTATATTAAAGAGATAGTGAGTAGACACGGCATCCCAATTTTGATCATATCCGACCGAGACACTAGGTTTACATCACGATTTTGGAACAATTTCCAGGAGTATTTGGGGACATGGCTCGACATGAGTATGTCATACCACCCCCAAATGGATGGACAGAGTGAAAGAATGATACAGACATTGGAGGACATGTTGAGGGCTTGTACAATGGACTTCAAAGGGAATTGGGATGATCACTATCGTTGATCGAGTTTCTTACAACAATAGTTATCATGCGAGTATATGAATGCCACCTTTTAAAGCATTGTATGGGAGGAAGTGTAGAACCCCATTATATTGGAATGAAGTTGGGGAGAGGAAGCTGGAGGGACTTGAGTTGGTGTAACAAGTCGAAGACGCCATCAAAGTTATTTGCAAAAGGATGAAAGCAACCTAGGATAGACAGAAAGGGTATGTGGATCGCTTCCGCAAGGATAAAACCTTAGAGGTGGACGAATACACATTCTTGAAAGTGTCGCCCTAGAAAGGAATGATGAGATTTGGTAAGAAGGGGAAGTTGAGCCCCAGTTTTGTGGCACCTTTCCAAATCTTAAGGAGAATCGGGGTTGTGGCCTACGAACTAGCCCTACCGCTAGCATTGGGGCATATTCACAATGTGTTTCACATAACCATGCTACGCCCATACAAACTTGACTTCCACCTATTGAGATAAATCAGGACCTGACCTATGTCGAAGTCCTAGTAGTGATAGTCGACTGCCAAGTCAAGAAACTACGCAACAAAGAGGTCGCGCTAGTCAAAGTGATATGGAGGAACCATGACATCGAGTAAGCAACGTGGGAGCTAGAAAGCGACATGGAGAAGTACCCTCAATTATTTCAAATGTAAAATTTCGGGGACGAAATTTCTATAAGGAGGGCAGAATGTGAAAACCCGAATTTATTAGTGAACGATTTATAATATAAATTTCTCCTTTATATTATTCAATGAAATTATTTTTTGCATCATTATATTACAGAAAATTGAATTAAAATAAGAACATTATGCTCAAGGGCATTTTGTTTATTTTGACAAATGTTATGCTCAAGGGCATTTTGGTCATTTTAAAAAAAGTTATGCCCCTGGGGCATTTTGGTCATTTTGACCAAAAAGTCAAAAAGTGTTCAAAATCATAAAATGACCAAAGATCTGGAATTAGTGCGAAAAAATAGTGAATTAAAACGCCGTCAGATTTTTGATTTAACCTAGTCCTGGGTTGACTTTTTGATTGGAGCGTCATTTAGAAAAATGGCTAGCACCATTGGAATCGTAGCGTGCCAAAATGTAGGAATATGGTATAATATTGTATTTTGTGATTTTTGACTTTTTAATTAATTATTTAATTAATAAATTAATCATTTCGCGAATCAAGGCAAAACAACAATTTGCATTTTGAATTTCCTAGCCAGGTGGGGCCCACTACCACGTAGGCCATCAAATTTTGTCTTTTTCCTTTTGTCCCCTCTACCTTTTTTTTTTCCCCTTTCCTTTTTCCTCTTTTCTCTTTGCCCCCTAGCTTTTTTTTGCGGATTCTGAACTTACCCGAATTGCTCCCCCGTCCCTTTCTGCATTGATTAGAGCTTAGTTAACGTTGTAAACCGTCCATAAAACACCGAGCAACCTAACCCTAATTCATTGAGTAGTTGCATCATTCAAAAATTGGGTCTTTACATTTTCGTTCTTGGCTGAGGTGAGCAAGAATTCAAAGTCGGATTTTTCTTGTTGTTTAGCTCAAATTGATAATTATAATAGCTTCCTGGAGTTCTTTAGATTATGTTAGGCTTTTAAAACACAATTTTTGGTTAAGATATGACCACGTTCAAGTCAAATTACAGTTGAGTTTCAACCATGGCAAAGTCTGAATTTTTATCCATGAAATCGATGTCATTTTAGTCGATTAATGGTTCCATTATGTTCCTCATTTTCTTTTGAGAATTTTAGTGATTTTTATTTAATTTTTGGTATGATTTTTAGCATGGAATTAAGCTTGGCCAGAAAAGGTCGTCGCCGACCATGGCTGCCAAGCCGTGGCCGAAGAAGACCAAGTCGAGGTGACGAAATCCTGAGATTTAAGCGACGGGGTTGCTATATTTGAGCCCTTCCTTTATCCAAACATCACAAATTTGAAATCCCCACTGATTCCCATGCCCATATATGTGTGTAAGGAGGTATGCCATGCCCGTGCCATTTTTGGCCGGCCAGCAGATGGCCATCTGCCAAACGGAGCTGGGGAAGAGGATGTTGACCAAGTCAACGGGTCAATGGTTGACTTGGTCAACTGTTATTTGATCGGGCTTATTTTGATTATGTTATTATTTTCATTATCATTATTATTGTTGTTAAGTTTATTAATATTAATATTATTAATTTTATTATTATCCATATTAT
>JAUMHB010072903.1:0-10990 GCA_032359685.1 Pittosporum tobira | reverse complement strand
GTTTTTCATTTTATTTTGTTATTTCTAAGTTAATTTATGTAGAGAAAAGAAAAAAAAATGACATAAAAAGTTCAACACTTTTCTCTTCAATTTTTTCTTGCCAAAAACAGTCCGAATCGAACAAAAAAAAAAAGCTCCCAACCATCTAATTTTTAATTCCCATACAATTATTCACCTGTAATACAATAAATTTTTGGTTTCATCTTGATAAAAACCGATCCAAATTAAGATTGAAGGTTGAGGTCAACAAATTCCACCAAATCTTAGCCCAGTACACAACACATGTGAACAAAATCAACAAAACTAAGTTGACCGATCATTCTCAACTCTCCCGGTTGCCTGTCAATAGTCTTACTACAAACCTTTGGATGACCGACCATTTTTCACAAGTACTAATTTGGTGATTGTCCACCCCACTCCTGACCCAACAAAACCTTGAGAATTAATAAACAAACACTGGATCCAGTATGTACCTAATCCATCCAACAGGTCCAATAAAAGTTGAGCTGACCCAGCCAATCTAACAAGACACGTCTCTTCAAACGAGACCCACAACTACTGTACTCTGAGCCCTCGAGTTACAATTAGACTTATAAATATCCATTTATTGCGGTGAACTGGACTCTCTTATGATAATACAATACAATATTTTTTTTCTAAAAAGTTTCTGCATCAATTTTAATCGCTAAATTAAGCTTCGTAGAAGAGAACGAGATCCAAAATATTCCCGTGTTGTCCGTGACGAAAATTACGTAGCTGAACAATCGAGTCGACTAGATCAAAGGGGAAGATCCGGCCGACCCCAACACATCTCATATCATTTTCTCATATCTACATAGCAAATCTATGTTCCAATTGCTCAATCTCAGGATTTCTTTTTCAGTTCGCAATGACTGTCGAGATAGATTAATTTCATATACTGAGGAATATAATAAACACAATTGTAAAACCTTTTGAAGGAAAATTTGGAAAAATATTCATTCAAATCGGAAACTATATATGGCAGATTGAGGAGAAATTAAGAGGAGTATTGAGGAGGCATATAAGGAAGGAGAAAAAACAAAACCCAAATTTTAGGTGGAATCGAATTGCAAAAAAGAATAAGATAGGATGAATATAGAATCTAGCATGCGAGATCTGACATTGCTAGAGAGATTTTCGAGGAGCAGATGAAGATGAGAAGGGAAGGGAAGGGAAGAGTTGGTTCTGAACAATTTTATTTTATTTTTACGTTGACCGACAAGAAGTCAGGAATATACAACATATACCAAGTAATACAGGGGTAAATTTGTAATGTATTATTTTTTTTCTTTCTTTCCATTAAAACTTACAACTACAGGAAAACGAATTCATTTAATTTTCTATTATAAATTTACAGACACAATAAATAAAATTTATAAGTCTGAAAATAATTTTGCTTTGTGTTGTTTTAATGTGACCCAATTTGTTATAATTTATTTGTATATTGGAAAAATAAATTATCTTACACTACTATTTAACTTAATTTGTTATTAATAAACTATAATTAATTTTTTTAAATGTGCACAAAAAAAATGGTGATAAAATATATTTTTTTAGCTTTTTATAGTCATATTATTTCCATCAACCATGACAAATGATAAAAAAAAATTTAATATTATTTTTTGTAATAATTTAAAAAAAAAAAAAAGATATACCAAACAAATAGGTTAACTCATTCAATAAGTTGATTTAAGTTGTTCAATATGTTATAAACTATTTTCGAGTAAACTAGCAGTGCCTATATTTGTTGTGCCCAAGAAAAATAAATTAAAAGGTAAAACTTAAATGAAAATTTTTATTTATCAACCATTATTTTGGATAAATTGAATTTAGTATGATTAAATTAAGTGAGACAAATAAAGAAATAAACAATCTTAAAGAGAGTAACTACAACCATAAAGCTCAAAAGCTACAAGGTTTCTGAATCCTTGCAATCCCCATGAATTAAATTACTTTTACCTTTTTGAACACATGAACAAACTTACCCTGTGTATATAAATAAGGGGGGTTTGAATTAAGCCATGATTAATGTGAGCAACTAACCCAAATCAATGGAAATTAAGTACTCCTTCCGTCTTAAATTCTAAGACCAAATATATATTTTTTGTTGTTCAAATTTAAAAAATTAATCTTTTGTATTTTGTTATAAAATTACTTAATTAATTAATGCATTTTAATTGAGTATAGGTTTAGCTGTAGAATACAACACTAGGGAAAGGGTAATTCAAAAATTCAAAATTTCAAATGCATGCCTGCTGTAATCTTTTTTTTTTTTTTTTTTCCTTCTAAAAATTACTGTGAGGAAGATCTTGTAGAAGTATTTGGTTTATAAAAACTTTCCAAAATAATAACTAGAGCATAAATAAGGGACTAATTTAACATTGTTTTAAAAATTGATAAGGAGTATTTAGCGTCTAGATAATGTTAATTGAATAATAATTAAATATAAATGAGAATTAATCGATTTTAAGTTTTCAATTCACGAGATGATTAATTTAAAAATTAATAGGAATTAAATGAAATTTTTTATAACAGTGGTTGTGAGACAGAAGGGCAACAATCTGCTGCGAACCAGCTAAGTAGAAATTAATGCAACCAAACACGCTTAAGTAGGAGTAAATAATTAAATACAACGAAATACTGGTATTTCGTTTTGACTTTTGACTAAGTACTCTCTGTTTTACTGACGTGTCAGTATTTTACTGGATTCCTTGTCAGAGGATTCTACACCTGAACTACAAAATATCAACGGTGAAAATAAATAAATAAATAAATAAATAAATAAATAAAATCAGTAAAAGTTTATAAATGGTTGGACCCCACTCTGTTCTACGCACCTTCAGAGTGTAACTCTCTCCATTCTCGTCTATTGCCTAATTTGTCTTTCCATTCTGGTTGTTATATTATATGTTCTAGATTTTGTACTTGAGAAACAGTGATATATACACATTCACATATACGCATATATTTATAAAAGTATATATACGGATATACATAGAGAGAGAAAGAGGAAGAAATAAGGAGAAGAAGCATGGGTTGCTGCCCCTGGGCTAGGAGAGATTCAACGAGACGATCAAATAAGATAAACAGGAAGACCAACAATCAATCAGACGATCAAGCACAACCCAGCCTAGGTTTTTACTCAATTTAACATGCATTCAATGTAACGATTTATTTTTTTAAAAATTAATTTTGTTTTGATTTTATTTTTGGAAACAGGAAAAAAAAAAAAGAACTGGGCCTTTTATTTGATTTATTGAATGTGGGTTTCTCTGTGAAATTGCTGAAATACCAGTATCGATTGGTCATGAATTGATGTCGTTCTGAAGTGACACTGGCTCAGTGTTTTGATTTGCATGTTCTTAGTTTTTGATTTTTTTTTGTTGGATTTTTAAATATTGAGATTTGGTTGTGAATTTCCAGTGAAGGGCTTTAGCAGATGGGATTGTCTGACTTCCTCTCTGGCCTGTTTTTTATATTGTAAGCTGCAGGATCATGGGGAAGGTTAAATTTTGATTAGAATGTGATGGAATTCACTTTTTATGTATTCATATAAATTAATTTTCCTTTTAAAACTGTTTTTTTTTTGGGTTGTAGGACCTTTGGTCAAATAAAATATGAAAAATTTTCAGTCTAGCATCATTTTGTTTCTCGGTTTTTTAGTTGTGGTGATTGAGGCTTTTCATCCATGGTGTTTTGAGAAAGTATTTATTGAGGCTTTTCAGCCACAGTGGTTTGGGAAAGTAATATTCTTCGTTCCAAAATTAGAATTACTTTTGAATCATATATCAAACTAGTTTTGTGAAATCATAAGATATGAATTTGTTAAATTTTTAAAATTTCAAAATTTGTACCTAGTTGCATTTTATAGGTAGTTTACAATATTAACTTTGACATAAGTCAAAACAAAATAAATTAATTTCAAGTTTGAAATTTTAGAATTTTACAAATTTATTCGGTTAAAAAAGATATATATTTCTAATTTTGAAACGGAGTATTTCACTTCAGTTCTTTGAAGTTTGTTCCTTTTTGTGGGTTCTTTAAATGCCTTTTGGGGTTTTCTAATAATTGTAATTATCCTCTTGCTCCGTATGTGAGAGTCATATTGCAATCAGTCTTCTAAGCATTACGCTCCATGTGCATTATGTGTCATCTCATTGTACTTCCGATGGCTCTCCTTTCTCTCTTTCTGTTTTAATTTTTTTTTTTGTTTATTCATTTTACATGGTGAGATACTTTGAAAACTACTGCAGATAATCATGTGAAGAAGGATGAGTTGAAAGATGTAGATCAGTCTGTGGATGCTAAGGACTTGGGTGTGAATGAAAAGGCCCGTGGAGATGGAGAAATGAGGGAAGTTAAGTCAAACAGATTCACCTTTGCTGAGATGGTGGATGCCACCGAGAATTTCAATCCAGATTATTTTCTTGGCGAGGGAGGATTTGGTAAAGTATTTAGAGGAAAATTAAAGCGTACAAGTGAGGTCAGTTGAAATCAGCTAGTTTTAATCATTTCCCGCTATCCTTGAATCTGAGGAGGCTAAAAATTAAGTTTTTTTATCGATTTATTTGCTTTTTGCATCCATTTTTCCTTGTTTGGATTACCTTGTGCACCTAATGAAGGGTCATATTCCTGAAGTTTTACTTTGGAGTAAATATTTGTAAAATTCTGGTGATGGAGCAGTTACTTGAGAATTTATTTTCTGTGGCAGCTTGTTGCTATCAAGCAACTGGACCTTTATGGAGTGCAAGGGACTAAGGAATTCCTTGTTGAGTTGATGACTTTAGGTTTGGTTGAGCACCCCAATCTTGTAAAACTAATTGGATTTTGTGCTGAGAAAGATCAGAGGTTGTTGGTTTACGAGTACATGCCATTAGGTTCTTTGGAGGACCATTTACATGGTATTTTATTTTTAAAAACACTCTTTCATTTTTTTCTACATCTTCCTCCCATCATAATTTTGAATTTTTATTTTTTGAAATTCTTTTTATTTGAATTTATTTTATTTGTACAGGTCCTAATCAGAAATGTCTTGATTGGAATACTAGAATGAAGATTGCAGCTGGTGCAGCGAGGGGATTACAATATTTACATGATAAAGATACCCCTATAATATATCGTGATTTGAAATGCTCCAACATTCTGCTTGGGGAAGACTATCATCCCAAGCTATCTGATTTTGGATTGGCTAAACTGGGACCTACTGGAGACAAAACCCATGTCTCCACCCGAGTGATGGGGACATATGGTTACTGCGCACCAGAATATGCAATGACTGGTCAGCTGACATTGAAATCAGATATATTTAGCTTTGGGGTTGTTCTTTTGGAGATCATTACCGGAAGGAGAGCAATCTATAGTACAAAATATGCTAAGGAGCAAAATCTTGTTGCATGGGTAAGATATATATCTGTTTCTAATATTTGCTACACCCTTCGTTCAAAAAAAGAGTCCCATTTGCAAAATTTGCAAACCTTAAAGGATTTGATTTCATTCCAGTATAATGTGTGCTTACTTGATAGTGGTGGCAAGATAATGAACTTGTGATATTATTTGTGCCAAAAAAAATTGATAAAAAAGTAAAGAAATTTGTGATATCAAACTTGAGAACATTGTGGTATTTTATACTATCATCTATGAAAATGAAACTCTTTTCGTGGAACAACATATTTTTTTATATGTATATAAATGGGACCTTTTCTGTTGAAAGGAGGGAGTACTATACAGTTTCTTTAATTTTATTTTTTGTTCAAACATATGTGTTTGTCCTTGCCAAACGAGCATGTTTTAAGCAATGTGTTTACAAGTTCATATTTAATCTGTTAACGTCCTTGTTAGTGGATGCTAAAGCACTTGTATAATTGCATTTAATTATCTTGCTGGAGAAACAATGAATAAGACAATGTTACTCTAATAGACTACTAGTTTTTATTATTCTGTTTAGCTCCTTTATATAATTGATCTTAGTGTTGGGATAAATTTCTAATACACTATGGAGGATTTTAATCCCAATAGTAGTTTATAGATTTAAGTGTCATAATCTGCACAATTTTGATTTGAATAGTGCTCATGATTTAAATAAACAAGCCAATTAAATGCGTCAAATGACTGAAATACCAGTATACCATTTTGACCTCTTATCACCAATCCAAAAGATGAATTCAACTATGTTGGCCCATAAACAGCACTGCTGATGTGAATTATCTGACTTTCTAAATAGGTTTATTCTTTTTCTAAATTAAACCAACTCCTATGAAGATACTGACGTAGACACACGTACTAAGTTATATTACCTTTGTTACACAAGAGATTCCCTTCTAAAAATATTAAGGGTATGTGTATGTAACCCTAATCATAATGAGTTGTTAGCTTGGTAGTGGTCAGCAGCAGATCTAGGAATTTTTCAAAGGGGGTGCTTTCTCAAGACCTTTAATTCTCAAAAAATAAAATAAAATAAAAAATATATATATATATATATATATATAACGTATATGTGCAGTGGCGTAGCTAATATTTTTTAATAATATAGTCACCATTATAATTAAAAAATATAAATATTGATTTTTCACTAGACACAAGTTAATACTCATATTTAGATTGAGTGAGGAAGCATCTAATTTAATTTATTTATACCAAAAATAAAATATATCACAATAGTAAGAACATATCGAATACTTAAGGAAAATTTCCTTTCCTTAGTTATATTAACGATTATATTTTTTAAGAATGCGATAAAGATTAAAGCTCTGAAATCTGATAGAAAGTAACAAAAATTAAATTGTTAAAAGGATTCGAAAACTTGCTGCTGCAGCTAGAAAGTGAGGCTACAACGAACTCTGCTAGAGGTAGATGTGTAACCAAAGAGCATATATACTATATATGCAAGTTTCAAAATCTGGGGGCATAGGCCCCTTTGGGCACCTACCTAAATCCGTCCCTAGTAGTAGTGGCATGATAATGAGATTATGGTAATCAACTTGAGGACATTGTGTCATTTTATATACGATCAATAAAAATGGGACTCATGTTGTGGAACAAAGGAAATTGATAAATGGGACTTCTTTTTTTGTGGAACTGAATGAGTTGTTTATATTCCCAAAACTTGATAGTTGAGTAACTTTATAATTGGTTGGCTTGCTTACCCTGTTGAATTCATATAAAAAGATATGCCTATTTTTCAGGCACGACCCTTGTTCAAGGAACGGAAGAACTTTTACCAGATGGTGGACCCTGTGCTCCAAGGGCAGTACCCGGTAAGGGGATTATATCGAGCTCTTGCAGTTGCTGCATCGTGTATACAAGAGGAACCTTCCATGCGGCCCAGTGCAGCTGAAGTGGTTATAGCTTTGAATTACCTCGCTTCTCAAACATATGATCCCCAGTCTCACCTTGTCCGGAAATCCTAGAAAACTAATTCAAATGCTCCAATGATTGGCGGGCAAAAACTATTCTAGAAGAATAAATTAAATGTTCAATGTTTTCATACAACCGTACTGTGTGCCTGATTATCAATTTTGGGATCACTCAAGACTACAGGTGCTCTTCTTTGGAAGATAATCTTGATAGGTATTGAATGGTCTTTCTGCCATTTCCCCTATCTCCCCTTTCTTCCTTTTTTGGTGTAAATTTTAGCAGATGATATTATGTTGGAAACATCTTCTTAGGAGCAATTACCAGCTTACTATATAATAAACTTAGGTTACATTTTTGAAGAATTTTGGACTTCACTTTTTATCAAAAGTTCCATAGAAAGGGTTGTTCATGTTCTTTGTGATTCAGCTTAGCATGCTTGAGTGCATATTATGGTGTGTTCCGAAAATAGTTTTGCCAGTTTCTGATGCCAAAACTGCAAAACCTCACTCCCTGCCCCAAAAGAGAAGAGCTATGTGAAAGAAGTTACTGGCAATTGTTTTATTATTATTATTTTTTAATTTTTGCCGAATTAAGCTCAATTTTGCCATAACCGTAGGTCATAACTACAAAAAAAAAGTACAATAAATGAAAGCGGTGATTTTTTTGAAACGTAATTATAGCCCAATCTGTTTTGAGAAACCATGAAACAGATGTGCGTGGGATTGATAATTTCTTGACACTCCCTATTGATTTTCTTTTGAGGGAAACCTTAGTGGATTAACTAAAGACCATGAGATCAATGTGTTGCAGCCTCTTCATTCTCTGGCATCTCTCCCATCCAGATATTCTGCAATTTCTGGAACCAATCTACTTTCTCGCAGTACTTCAATGATTCTTATATAACTACAGAAGACGTGTGTATTGAAACTCGTTAGCTTAAGAAACAAAATTACAACTCTTGTCCAAATGGATTGATTTTTAGAGCCTGTTTGGTTTTTGAAAAATTAACTGAGAAAATTTCCGTGCCTTGAACTGGATGAGCTGATGAAGAAGAAAAAAATCCGGGTGTTTTTTCTACAAAACCAGAGAAACTAATATTGAATTTTAAATGAATTTTTATGTTTTCGTTTAGCTTTCAGTCCATGTTTGGGGATTAATATAAAATCCGCGGTTTATGAGAAAACAGAGTAATTTCCTCCCAGGCGTGCTGCATGTAGATGGATGCATTTCAGAATACGTGAATTTTCACTCTTGGAATCAGAATTAACACACCTACGCAGTTGTGGATCTGTGTTTTGTTGGTCTTCTCCTTTAGACATCTCCATTATTCGCTTTCTTCGGTTTTTGCCCTGCTTGGTTTCTGAGAAAATGCAGGAAAGTAAATATCTGAAATGTTTTGCCTTACAATTTTCATTAAATTAAATCCAAGATCCTGTATATTCCATTTAATTTTGCTTCATGAATAGTGTAAATGTTGGTGTTTTTTTTTTTTTTTTTTGGATTAATCAAAGTAAGAATATTAAGAGTGGACTAGCATTTTCACTTTTCCTCTATGTACAAGAGACTCACAAGGAAAAACTACTTTCATTGCCAGTAAAACTTAATTTGTCATTTTCCAAACAGTGGATTTGGAAGTCAAAGAACACACCACAATTCATCGAAGTAAGATGCCCAAGTTTTGGAATGAAGCTCCTGTTGGATCTTAAGTCTTAACAAATGGTTCAGTTTCCACCAAATGATTCAGTTTCATCAATGATACTGATCATGAACACTGCAATTTCGCACCAGCCAGTGGAAGTGACTTAAAAATCCTCTGTTTGGTACACTTGCAGAAATGCGAAAATAATTCCATTCTCTCCTGTCAAAAATATTACTAGTACGATAGTGATTTTTGAGAAGGATTACATAGAATATTTGTTAAAAATGGTACAAAAATGACTTCCTTGTGTCACATATACACAAAAAATGTGTGAAGAAAATTTCTCTGGCTAACAATAATTAATCCGTGTTGGTTTACGTGTGGTTGTTGCACATTCTTCGTATCCTAAAGTTCAGAATGATGCATCTTCTGTAGCTCGATTTTGGCGAACAAACAATGTAAGCCCTGTTGTACAACTATAGCTCACTAATCTCACCTTGTCGGCAGTTGCTCACCTATAGGTACATACTTGACTTTTTACTTGACGGCAAACTCTACAACAATCCCTCCTTGGTGACTGGAAGAAAGGAAAAAATCTAGGAGCTCTGTGCAGTAGATACTGTACCTTTTGCCAGCCAACGACAATGGAGTCAATTTTTTCAGGCGAGTCCCCTTTCCGCCGGAAATAAGGGTATCGATCTCTATGACGAGAATAAACCCCAATAACTTGCTTCCTTTTCTCGTCATACTTGTTAGAACTCAGATAATAAACAAAAGGCTTCTGGCACGGTTGCCTTGTCACAGTCCTAGTGTTGAATGCATATCCAGTGTAGTCAGCTCCTTTGTACCAATTTTGAAAGGTTCTTGTAGGCATTTGTAGCTCTCGGGGCGATAGGACTCCCCTTATGATCTGAACCACGTAACCCCATGAAACCGTGATGGACCAATCGCGTTTTTTGTCGTAGCAGATGGATTGCTGGATTATGCTGGCTGAGTCGTACTTGGCGGATTCAAATAGGTGTTGGAGGGCCTGAACTCGGGTCATCCGGGGGATATTTTGGATCCACTACATCGAGGTGGTTCAGGGATACCAAGGGTGTAATCACATAACAACTTTACATTTCATGATATGTAACGGAATTTAGTCACATAAAATTACTTCCTGCATCCATAAAACAAACTAAAATGTTTGGGTTGATTTGAGTTCAACTCGAAATATCGGTTAGTTAATGTCGACTCAAAAACTCGATTGATTATTTAGACAATTTCAATAATTAATATCGGTTAGCTAATATCGATTACCGTTATACCGTTGATTACTTACCGTTGAATTATCAGTCAACTAGTGTCGATTACGGTTGATTACCATGTATTATCATTGTACCGTTGAACTATCG
Source organism: Pittosporum tobira (assembly GCA_032359685.1). Lineage (NCBI taxonomy): Eukaryota > Viridiplantae > Streptophyta > Magnoliopsida > Apiales > Pittosporaceae > Pittosporum > Pittosporum tobira. The sequence continues at coordinate 580 of JAUMHB010072903.1, read as the reverse complement.
GTGAACTAGTGCCGATTACCGTTGATTACTTTTGAATTGTCAGTTAGCTAGTGTCGATTACCGTTGACTACCGTTGATTACTGCTATATAATATTGTCTACCGTTGATAGTTACTAGTTTTTATATTTTATGTAACAAACTAAAAGCCCTTTTTATAAGACTTTTAACTTTGAGAGAATGTTAGATAATATAATATTAATTATATTAATATAATTAATATTATATTATAATATTTATAGTAGTTCTAATATTTATGGTATTAGTATTTATGGTATAATTAATATTCTACTCCCTCCGTCCCAAGCAGATCGCACCAGTTTGACTTTGTGCGGAGTTTAAAAAATGTGTTTGATTTGATAATTTTAAATAAGAGAATATTGAATTATATTATTATTCAAATATGAGAATAGTAAAGTAGTAGTTAAAGTGGTGGGATATAGTATTGATATAATAATTTAAAATAGAATAATAGTGATTGAAGTGGTAGGTCATATTTGATAAAGTAAGAGTAATTTAAACAATTAACATTATTAAACTTTCCAAATTAGGTATGTTGCAATAATGTGGGACGTCCAAAAAA
>JAUMHB010072881.1:0-13001 GCA_032359685.1 Pittosporum tobira | reverse complement strand
CTCATTGTTAATTTGTTATGATTAAATTCAAAAATATTCAAATTTATCACAAGACTTAAATTAAGTATTACTCCATCTGAGTTCCAAAATTGGAGATGTTTATTGATTTTTTTATTAATTTGTAAATTTTTTAAATTAACTTCATATTTATTTGCCTATTAAAATTAATTGTAATATTAGTTTCTCTTATTTTGTTAGTATATTTTTTCCAAGTGCACAAAGTAAAATATATAAAAATAAATAAAATAAAATAAATAAAAAAACATGTGGCACACCCAACCTGTCATGATGAGCTGAGCTTGGACTTACTTATCTAAGCCAAAAAATAATCAGCTCTTTTTGGTCTGGTCAAGCCCATTTGTTAGGTTTATGTTTGAGGCCTCAAATTCGGAAATTCTGAGTAAAACTGTAAATAGAATTAAATGGGTTAAAATTTATTCAAGATCGTTCGGTTAAAAGTTCGATTTGAGCTCGATTCGACATATTAACAAGTAGAATATGAGAACATTTTAAAATTCGATAAATTATTTGGACCTTACTAAATTATTCTTTTGTATTAACGTTCGATGGTATTCGCTCGAAAACTTCAAATTATTCAGGCTCGATTCATATTCGGTCTTGATTTGATAGCTAAACGAGAAATATATAAATTTTATTTTAAGTTCGTGAAATATACCAGTAGAATCTAAATACGTTAATATATAACTTGATTCGATTCGTTTGCACCCCTAATTCTGAGATCTCAAATTTGGAAATTCTGAGATCCCCAGTATTACACCGTCATAAACTTTATAACCCAAATTTATTATTTTAAGATATGTTGATTTTATTTTAACATTAGTAAAAATGTACTGTCATGTGATGATGATCAATAAAGTGAATATAACTAATTAATTTTGAAACTTTGGAGGTTATTAAATGAATATAAAATAATAGTTAACATGTAATTTTAAAAAATTGCGAGAATTTTGCGCAACTAGTATGATTTTCTCTTAACATCTAATATCAGATAATAATGTATGCTAACTAAGAAAAAGCAAGACAACATTTTCCAAACAAAAAAGATACTCTCTCTGTCCAACCTATATTATCTTAATTACAAAATACATTTATATTAAAAATTATATTTTTTTTCCAAATTAATCTTCATTATTTTATAGAGAAAGTGGATAAGATAGAAAAAGTAAATAGAAAGAGAGAATAGAATAGAGTAATGAGTTTTGTATTTCTAAAAAAAAATGTTTATTATTTTCAATAAAAAAAAAAAACCATGGGTCCGTAGTATTGGAAACTATGATTAATATTAGTTTAATTAAGAAAATATAATAACTAAACTTAGAGAAGTTTTAAAAAAAAAAAAAAAAAACAAGACAATAAAAATTGAACGGACGGAATATAAAAAATGTATAATAAAGTATTAAAAATTATAAATTGGTATCCTTGAAAAATAAAACTAAACACTACTCCCACGAACGCTACCTAGAATATACGCTTCAACGTTAATTACGCAATCCAAGCAAATGCCGACAACTGATTTTAGACTCTACTCATTACCAATTTTAAGTAGTATTAATATAATATTTAAATATCTCAATGATCAATAATTAAGTAAAACTCTATACTTTCTCAGAACGTTTAGTATTTTAAAATTATATTATCATAGATTCACTTTGAAAACTCAATTGAAATGGTCCGGAATGTCGGCAATTCAACCTGTCAATGCTAATACTAATAAATACATTAATATGTGTAAGACAAATTGATATAATAAGTGATGCATTAAAATATAAATAATAAATATTTAACAACATACGAATTTATCATTGTAACTAATTATATATTTATGTATCAATTTATGTACATTTATTAGTATATTTGTAAGTATATAAAGTATTATTAAAAAAAAAAAAAGTTATATACACTTACAAGGTGGGTCCTTATCCAAACACTGCTAAGTTATTTTGTGTCTTTAATAGAACTTAATATTATATGTACTTATTTACTGTACGTGCTATAAATTTTTAAATGTGGGCGCTAAAAATAATTGAATGTACACTCTCAGGACTCAAACCCACAACTTAACATTATGGAGTATATACTTATTTACTGTACGCACTAGAATTAATGGTACGTACGCGTTATAATATTTATTAAAGTCATTGTCCCTTTCTTACTAACCAGTACCTTTCCTCTCTGTTCATTTCTCATATCCTCGTACGCAATCTCATTTCTCTATTCACCTGACTATACTATTTCAAGATCCAATTCACCCGTTTTTTTGCGATATGTCTTGGTGATAATGTCGAAAAGGGGATACTACTAAGGTCAAGAAGAGAAAAGACTCTATATAACGAATTGGGTGTAAAGCAAAAATGTATGTTGTTCATAATAAGAAAAACGATATTTGGCTTGTGTCAACTCTAGAGTTGAATCATAAACATGTTTTAATATCACCGAGCAAAGTGTCTCTAATCCAAACACATAAGAACATAATTAACACACATTAAAATATTTTTGCTAATATGGATGATGTTGTGGTGGGTTTAAGTGGTATAATGAATTATTTAAGTGTGTTGAATGGTGGATGTCAAAATATTGGTTTTATTACATCAGACGTGAAGACTGATATGAGTCATACACGTAAAAACCTTTCGAAATCTAGTGATGCACAATCCATTATTGATTATTTGAAAAAACTTGAGTGTGACAGTCCAAGTAAGTTCTTTTTTCTATCAAACGAAAAGAGAATAATCAGATTGGGAGTATCATGTGAATTAACTATAGGTCAATAATTGCATACGAGAATTTTGGTGGCATAGTTACTTTTGACACTACATATCGAACCAATAAGTATAATACTCCATCAGTTTCAAAAAGAATGATCAAATCACATAATTTACGTAAATCAAGAAATACTACTTTTAAAGTGAGAAATCATCATACACCACATAAAATTTGTTTATCCCCATAAATCTTTTTGTCTTTAAATATATACCACATAATCTCTTTGATTTATGTATTTAGTCTGTTATTTTAGGACCAAAAAAATTATGCATTTAGTCTTTCATTATGGGACGGATGTAGTATGCCTTTTGCTCCTTTCACTAGGATGAATTATCATTATCATTCTATTTTGTTTGGATTTGCACTGCTAGGTGACAAGACAGAGGATACATTTATTTGATTGTTTGAGAATTGGCTTCAAACCATGAACAATAAAGATCCAATAACCATTATCACTGCCTAAGACTGAGCTATAGGAAATAAAATTGCTTTGATTTTTGCAGATAGTCATCACGTATTGTGCACTTGACATATAAGTAATAATTTTTCGAATAAAATTCATAGCCTATATACCACTCGTCCTACTTTTAAAGATGATTTCAATACATGTGCGTACAAATCACAAACGATTCACAAGTTTGAGAATCACTTTAATGAACATTTATAATTTACATGGGCATGCATGGTTACAAGGTCTTTACCAGGTGAAAGAGAAATGGATAAGGGCATATTCAAAGAAATATTTTGCTGCAAGTATGATCACTACGTCAAGGAGCGAGGGAATGAATGCTTTTTTTTATGAGTTTGTTTATCCCTCAATTGGAATTAAGGATTTTGTTGTTAATTCTTAGAAAGATCTTGAAAAACAGTATTTGAAGGAGATACATGATGATTACGTGACCGCCAACTAGAGAAGAAGATTGTTCAACAAACAACCAATGAAAATCCATGCTAAGCAAGTATATACAAAGAAAATGTTCAAACGTTTTCAACCATAACTAGAGAAGGCTCAAAAATATTGCGTTGATCTAATGTCTCACTTATCAAATAATGAGGTGAGTACATATATGGTTTTTGATCCATGTATAGATGAGAATGAGACGAGATCTAATTTTCTAATTAAATGGCAAATGACAATTAGTTGTAGTTGTCAAATGTTTGAGCATTCTGACATACTTTGTGGACACTTACTCTGATATTTAGTGAACAATTCTCATCGTGAAATACCTCATGAGTTAATACACAACCGTTAGATGAGAGATGCAAACAAAGGTCATGTTCAATTTATGTGCGTTTCACAAGGGATTGTAGATGTACTTCAATCACAAACAAGTCGATACAATCATCTTCATAAATTGTTACTTGGTTTAGCTCTTGATGGATCATTAACCATGGAAGGTACAAAATACCTTGAAAGTGTTTTTAGAGGGAAAAACATGAAGTCAAAAAGTTTCAACCGGGAGTGGGGACATCGTCTAATGTTGATGATTAAGACGAAGGATTCGTGAATAATGAATATGTTGGGCCTGAGCCACCTCTTATCGATCCTGTTTATGTGGAAGCAAAAGGACGAAAAAGAGCTACGAGGATCAAAAGTGGAATTGAAGAATCGTTTGAGCGAAAGCAATTAAGAAAATGTGTTATTTGTAATGCTATGACCAATCATGTCAAAAGAAATCATTACAAAGTGTTGGGACTTGAAGATCCTAGAATTCATAACTAGTTTGACAATAATGTAATTTTATAATTTAATTTACTTGAATTTATTATCTCTTTATGTTGTTGTAGCATTTCCTTTTTTTTAAAAAAAAATATTTTCATATATTTGAAAATTTATATTTTTTTTCATAAATTTGTAAATTTAAATTTTATTTTCATATTACTTACTAATAATTTAGTGATGATTTATTTTATTAAATTTTATATCATAATGTTAATTTTATGATAGTTAGAATGAGCTCAAACATCATATAATGAAGAGAGTTCGAAAGGAATTATTAAATTTTATTTTCATATATTTAAAAATTTAAATTATATTTTCATAAATTTGAAAATTTAAATTTTATTTTCATATTACTTTGTAATAATTTAATGATGATTTAATTTATTTAATTTGTTAAGTTTTATATCATAATTTAATTTTATGATGGCTGGAAGAAGCTCAAACATCATTTAATGCAGAGAGTTGGAAATGAATTATTAAATTTTATTCTCATATATTTGAAAATTTAAATTATATTTTCATAAATTTGTAAATCTAAATTTTATTTTTATATTACTTAGTAATAAATTAATGCTATTTTATTTTATTTTATTTATTACTAAGTTTTATATCACAATGTTAATTTTATGATGGTTGGAATAAATTCAAATATCACTTAATGCAGAGAGTTGGAAAGGGATTATAAAAAATGCCATTGTATGCGCTAAAAAAATTAGCATGCACAAGATTGATCCATCGCTCTTCACACTCTACCAATGCACAAATTAACCCATTATCTAATTACATCACTATGTCGCTATAAATAGAAGTCCCAAATCCACAATTATGTAATATCTACTTTTGCAGTTCATTTAGATGAAAAGACGCTAATTGACTTTGACTCTCATTTGTTCTTAATTTCATTCTAAAGTTTATTTGTGACTTACATATAATAACCAAAATTTATTAACTCACAACATGCAATAATTTAGATTTTTATTTATTTTTTGAAAGAAAATTGAGACTCAATAATTTTATACTGCAAAAGAATTACATAATCTAAAAACTTTATAGATGTTTAAGTAAATTCATTTTTTGTAATTTTTCCTAAGAAATTTTAATTTTAAATATTAAATTTAAATTAATTAGGGGTTGTTTTATATGGGTTTTATATGTACCCAAAAATTTTAATTAAATTTTATTTATATATAACAAATTTTAAGCACATATAATGACATAATATATATATATATATATATATATATATATATATATATATATATATATTCTATAACTTATGTTCAGCAATAGTCATTTTTCAAGTCTTGAACTCCTAGACACATCATATTTTGGTTTATCTTATTGTTTATATTCTAATTTTCTTTTAAAAAATAGTAATCCAGGGTGAATTACAATTAATTCAACTATTTTTCCCTGATTTGGTCCAATCCCGACTTCTTCTGAATATACGTAGAAGCAAAAATGGTCACTTGCCTGATCATTCAAGTCAAAAAGGAACGATGAATTTGCACGATCGTAAATTTTCCCACGCTTATCTGCTTCTCGGTGGGAGATCAATTCACCAGTATATTCTCCAAGATATTCATTTTTGTTGACAGGTTTCTATAACAAAAAACTTAATTTTAGTAGAAGACATGTCCATAAACAACAGAAAGACTAAAATACCCTTATGGTTTGGTACCTTTAGAAAAGCTCCCCATCCAGCAACATCAGATTTTGCCAAGAGAATCTAAAAGGACAACATGACAGAAAAATTCCATTTCTTAGAACAAAATATTTTGTGCTAATTTTATAATGAAGAGTTAAGAAGATTCTAGAATTTGGTTACCCTTTGCTGCTGCCTTAGAAGGAGCCTCATGTTCCCACATTGACCATCTCCTCGTCTTGGGGGCTCACCTATTGACTCATCCCCACAGCTGCAGAATGTAAAGTACATCAAGTAAAATAATCATAAATAACTTGATAGATCTATCTGTAAGGTAGTAGTCCTGGATCCAAGCTCAAATTGGGATCATAAATCTCTATCAGTTCCAAAATTAGAACTATATTTCAAGTTTTTGAGTCGATTTGCACAACTTATTGAAGTAAAATTGAGAACTACGATTGGCTTGATTCTTTCTCTCTTCTTCATCTTCTTTTTTTTTTCTTTTCCTTTTTAATAAGTAACCTTAACATTAAAAAGGCACCAAAAGAATAAAGACTGTATCTGCACAACATTGACTTAGACTCTTTCATAAGGATACATAGGTAACCCAACACGAAAATGGGTAAAGTAGCAGCGCCAAATCATATTGGCAATTCAAGTACTACGATTGACTTGATTCCTTCACACAGATACGTAGGCAACATAACCATATAATGGGTACAGATGCGAGGACAATTAAATCGCATTGACCACCTTCCAAATGTTTGAACTACATTTCGACTTGATTCCACTCAATGAACATGTAGGCACCTCTAGCTAATTTAGAGTTCTGTCGTGACAAAATCAAATTTGATCTTTATTTGAGTCTAGAAGGTCAAAGAAGACTCAAATATTAAAATGATCACTTCTTAAGTGAATCTTAGTTTAAACTTCAAAAATAGAAACAATCACAAGTTAAATGATTTTTCTTAAGTTCACTTGCTTTATGAGAAATTCAAATGTCATTTTGAGTGACTTACCCACAATTTTAATGACCTTTATTTAAGTTCATTTATTTGTGAGAAACCCGGTACGTCATTCTAAGTGACTAAACAACTAAAGTTTATTTCTTTTGTGATTTATTAAATAAGTCATTCACAGTGACTTTAGCTCACATGAACCACAGACCGGCTTGATCCTGTTAATGGGTACATAAGGCAACCTAAGTCAACAAATTACTTAAAGCCTTTCAATTTTAAAGTTAGAATCAAAGGGTGTTCCCTTATAACAAGGGATTATAATTAAGAGACATATCATCTTGAATCGGTTCGACTCACATTAATAATCAATATTTTATTATTCGACACAATCTAACCTGAGTGATTAAATCACACGAGCTTTTATTAAGTGAGTCGAACTCAGATAACATATCTCTTAATTACGACCCCTTGTTTCAAGGAACCCCCTTTGATTATCTCTTTGTTCTTTTCACGCTTTTTATATATTCTTTACCAAGAAAGAAATTTTTAAAGAATGACCATGGAAAATAAATTTTTAAATATTTATTCTCCGTAATTAGTGGCCTTTCATGTGGTGTTATCCAGAAGATATGTTGTGTGTTGATGTATACAAATTAATCCCTATGATTAATTCCATAAAGAATGTCATTTAATTTTCATGGACAAAAATAATTATAGTCCATAAAAATGTATGTATCTGAATTTGTCATTTATGAGGCAAACAAACCATTTGGATTCCTTCACACAAAGTGTGTCAATTCATGTGAATTAATCCTACAAGGTTAATTCCATAAACCATGTTATTTTCATGCAAAGAAATGCTTTCAAATTTCTTTACGTAAAAATATTTTTTTATGAATTATACTCATAAATCTGGCCAGAGGATATCCACAGATATTTGTTGTGAAAGCGCTTTGAAGCAATTAACAGTAGACCAAACTTTTAACGTGATACCCATTCCAGAAAGTTTTCTTAAGAAAAATATTGAACAGATTGTATATTTCTATATAGATGGAAACTCATTACCTAACCCAGCAATTACGGCAAACGTCCGGGTCACATTCACGTCCAGCAGCAAAGCAAGGGCATTGTCGACTTCTGCATTGACTTTTCGCACAGTGGCAACCTCTGAACCGATTTTTGCAGCTCTTTGAACACCTGAACGTTATTTTAAAGCTAACTGATTAGTTAATCCATATTTTATTAGATTCATCAAGTACAACAAGCAAGAATTAAGCTCAATAAATCCATTACTCAAGTACTTGCCTACATTGACTTTGACTTACCCACAATATTTTTCACAGCAAGTACCATTTTGTAGACAAGAGCATTCTTTTCCACACAGAGACTGACATCCACACGGTATATATTGCTTACAAGACTGATTTTTCCCATCCGCAATTCTTCTCCAGAACGGTGGATGGCCGGCAGACTTCCAAGAATATTTGAGCTTCCGTGTTCTTCCCCTTCTACGAAATAATCGTGATCTTGCCGGAATTTCTCTCTCCTATGATATACAAAATTATTAGGAACAACTATAACTGTCTAAAACATTTAGTGGATGATGCAGTGATAAAACATTTACTATTAAGCTTAGTTGTTTTGTTATTTTTTATTTATTTATTTTATTTATTTTTAATTTTTTTTTTTGGAGGGGATGGAGTTGAGGAAGTACAAACCGCTTTATCTGCATCATCTTTTCCATCGTCTTCCAAGAACGAATTTGGTGCAGAACCAGATCTGTGGGACCCTGCTGCTCCATCATCACTCATGTAATTAAATACCTCTATGCAATTCTTCAAGCCAGAAAGTAAGTTCCTTGCTATGAGACAACTGCAAAGCATGTGTGTTGGGTATACCATTTCATCATATTCATATTCAAACATAAGAAATTAGTTACATACCGCAAATAAATAAAAGCATGGACCATATACCCGACATCATTATATATTATATAGAGTTGTTATACGAAACTGAGATTTGCGTACCTATTTCTTCCAAAAATTTCTATTCCCTTCAAGTATAGCTCTTTCTCAAGAGGTTTCCAATTACAAGTGCTTTCTATTATTGCTTGACCTCCTATAAGTTCAGATTCCTGCATCAGTACAACAACTACTGTTAAGATTTAAGAGTTTGTTTTACCTCAGATATTGTCCTCATCCGTACCTAGATAATCCTAGGATGATAACTAACCTTGTCTATCTGTCAACAAATAATAATAAATAAATAAATAACCTTGTTCAAAGCATGTCCACATGATATACTAGATGGATTGCTGATGGATAACTTGACTTCATTATTAGTGGTTTCTTCGGCTAAACTACTTTCGCCAGTTTTCATTACCTCTCCAGGAGCTGATAACATTTTTTGTTTCTTACTAGAACCTTCTAGATCATCAGATAACAATGTAAAGTCCTCTGGAAAGGTAGCAGTCTGCTCTGAGGCCTTGCGTTTTCCTGTACCCAAAATTTAGAAGACCAGCGTTGGCTTCTAGACTATTTAACGGAAATTTTGAATTTATCATAAGCAACGATGGCTGTTCAATTTTCACCTGATTCTTCAGTATTTACATAGATTGGATCCTTGCATTCCTCTTCTAAACTTTTATTTGCAATCGTATCCATGGCGCCGACGGCTGAAATATCTCGCAAGTCCTTGACAACACTTAACTGAACAATTAGGAAGATAATAATCCCCATACATGCACAAAATAAACCCAATTAGCAAAATAAAATGTGCAAAATGTGGAAGTAGACCAATTAATAACTCTATTACTATAATGAGAAAGTTACCTACCCGAATGTAACACTGATCACTGCACGGTTTCCCATCTTCCTCAGATTCAGATGAGTACATTTGCTTTTCAAACTGTGCAGCAAGCATCTTCAAAAAAAAAAAAAAGGAAGGAAGGAAACTCGGCTTAACATGAAACTAACTGAAGTAACACTTACGGAGTTAACAAGACCTTGAGAGCAGCCATGCAGCCGACAGTCAAACACCTGTTAAATGGATAATTAAGCAACGAGAATAATAAAATTCAAGCAAATTAACATGCACTTAAATCAAACAAATGTTAAAAGCAAGTACCAAACAACGGCGACAGAACAGATTATCAAAAGAATCTAAAGATGCACTAAGAGTTTTGCCCAGATAAACGCTCCTGTTGGCCGCACTTTTCCCAGAACAACTAATATTCTGGTCGAGTTTTTCTTGATGGTTTTCCTTCAGCATACTGTACCGCTCCTGCATATCACTAAACATACTAAATCTGAGCAATATACATAATGCTACACAATATTTCAAACAAGAGAATTATTATTAGATTCATCTACAAATTTTCGAAAATATAAAAGTTGTGAGAAGCATGCTAAAAAATCAACAATAAATTGCACAATCAAACATACAGTACCAGGATTTCAGAGGTGGACCCTCCAATAAATTGTGTCAAGATGCTAAGTACTTCCTCATTTAGTCCATACTCCTCAGCAATTATCCTAGGAAATTAACAAATATATATACAATGTAGTGCCAAAATCCATCTGATTTGAGCTAATCACAAGTTAATTTTGATTTTCTTTCTTCAAAATGTGTTTGGTAAACTAGCCTCTTACTTAAACTCACCATAAAATATGATCTTCAGCCTGAGAAAATTCATGTTTCTCGTCCCCCAGCTCTGTCATAATCTCTTCCTCACTGTCACTGCAGACGAGTGCTTCACTGCCATGTTTGTCGTCGTAGTAAATACGTCTCCTCCCTACAACTGATTGGTCTTCAGCCATCCTCTGATTCCTGATATTTGAGGGGAACAAAAAAGAGAAAATAAAAAAAGAAAATCAGAGAGGATAACAAAACAAATATGTTTAAACAATAAATAAAAACCTCAAACAAAGTTGTAAACGAGAGAAGTTTATATTTTTATTATCATACCTGTCCAAAAATATCCAAGTAGTATAAGGTGGTATGTTCTCAACAAGTGGAAGCCTTGTACTTGAAAATGCAACATCTTGAGAGTTGACACAGTCTTTCTCTCCAACTCCACCAAATTTGCAGAGAGGACTTTCTATTCTTGACGAAAGCATGTTTCCTAAACCATTTTCATCCGCTAACGAAGCGTCATGGTTGGATCTTGCCACTGCCATAAGCAGGGAAACATCACTCTCAAGCTTCTTTCTGTTCTTTTCGATTTTTTCCTGCGCTACAAAAAAAGGATGCATAAATATCCAGCATTGTCAACTCTTGTAGAAGATTGAAACATCAAACAGAAGAATAAATTACTTTAACTGAAAGAATCCTGTCTGCTTTAATCTGCCTTTCCAGTTGAAATATCTTGTGTTTTATGTTTCCGAAAACATCACTTGCCTGTTTCATAAGTACAAGTAATAAAGTAAGGTTATTCCTGAAGAATCGGCGCCGTTCAAAAGAACATTCCCAAAAAAACAATCAAAGAGATAGAAGTGGAAAGAAACAGTTATTGTAATCAACATTCCTTAAAGAATCTGCATATAACTTTCCTTTAAAGATAACACATTGAATGAGTCTATTAGAATCCCACAGTAGTTGTGAATTTTAACTTATTCACACCAAAAACAATTTCCATACATAGATATTTCAAACGACCTTTAATTATTTCCCTTTCCTCTATTTATTATAATCTAAACACAATGAACCTTCCAGAGACGAGGACAACGCAAAAACCCTGTCTACCATTGATTATTTTCCCAATTCAGAGTTTAATTTAGTGGCTTAATTTTCATCTACAACAAGGAATTACATAATACCACCGTTATCCAAATTCTGATTCTGATTGTTGTCTAACAGTACCAAAACAACAGTCCCGAATTATTAGGGTGACCTTATGAATAGTAACTGTAACGAATTCATATCTATAGATATATACTCATTCACTTATGGAATTTTGATATTTCAGTAATTTCATTTCAGCATTTTACTAATCAGATATAACATCTTTTTGGGACTGAATCATCTACAAACCAAAAACACAAGCCAAAAGCCCTATTCTGCATTGATAACATTCCAAATTCAGAGTTTAATTTAACAGCATAAGTTTCACCTATAAAACAAGTAATCACAAAATAGAATGATGACGAAACAATCGTCTGATCGTCGAACAGTGACAACCATATGGATTGTAAGTTCTAACCGTAAGAAAATCAGATGGATAACCAAATGAAGTTGAAGTTACTGACTTTGGGTTTAGAGGCCATGGCTGCTTTCACCTTGAAATTGGATCAATCAATCGATCCAGACTACAGAGTACAAGTGAGAGAGGACATATGGACGCTAACGTACGCAGCCGTGGAGCGAGCCGAATACATGTAGCGTGTTGTTCATTGTGCCAGACTTTCCAAATAAAAAATGTATATAGGGGTAAAACGGTTAAAATACCCGTTTACCTTGTTCCCTATTTTCCCAACGTTGTTCATGGGTTGTCCGTTTTGCCACTGGTTATGCACAAGTACCTGGCAAAATGTCCCCCAGATTCATGGGCTGCCCAATTCATAAAGGGCGGATAACAGGGCCCTGTCAGAAACAAATTATTAGTAATTTTTTTGAACGAGGTATAAATTTTTTATGTATAAACTATGAAACATAAAAATAAATAAATTATAATTAATGTTTTTTTTATAATTTGTTCTAAACAGGCCACATATATGATAAAAGTTGTTTAACAAGTTTTGTCCAATTTATCGAAGCCCAACTCACCGGCGGCCTAAGAATTGGACATATTTTTGGACATAATAAAAAAAAATTACCATAATTTTTTATTTAATTATATCAAAATTATACTTTATTTTAATCTAAAGATCTACTTTTGTTCTCTCATAAATAT
>JAUMHB010072859.1:0-13005 GCA_032359685.1 Pittosporum tobira | reverse complement strand
ACTTGCTGATTATAATATAATTAAATACAATTAATTATAATCCCATATAAATATAATATTATAAAATAATATTACAAATCCATCATTTCCTCCTCTTAGTCCAAGACATATGCAACCTCATGCAGCACCTATTTGTCAAATTTGTGGCCAGCCAGATTATATAGCCAAATGCTGCAAGAGTTCACAATATGCAGCCTTTCCTGCCACTACTTCATCATCTGCTCCTGATAATTGGTACTTCAATTCCGGTCCGACCAATCCCATAGCGTCCAACCCTGCTTCCATCTCTGACCCTCAAAACTATCAAGTTAAACACTCAATTGTTATTGGTAACAGTTTTCTTTGTTTCAAAAAACATATTGGCAATTCCTATCTCTCAGCTCCGGCTGAATCTTTTTTCCTACGCAATGTTCTTTGTGTTTCCTCAATTCACAAAAATATTCTCTGAGTACGTCAATTTTCCCATGATAATGACAGTCGTGTTGAGTTTAATGCTTCTGGTTATTTTGCCAAGGACTGCTAGACAAAGATGACCAAAGTTTCTGGCAGTAACTCTAGTGGACTCTACATCATTGAATCAAGTAAATCTCCAAATCATCCCGTTGCAATTGTTAGTGAAAGAACTCACAATATGGGTGGCATACTCGATTGGGACATCCACCATCTTCTATTATGCAATTTTTATTTATTTAAAAAAAATAAAATTACGTTTACAAGATAAATTTTTTTCTCATAAGTTTTGTTAATTATGTCCACTAGAAAAGATTTGTAGTTTACCCTTTAAGCCATAATTATTTTGCTCTAAATTTTCACTCCAGTTATTGCATTTTGATAATTGGTGTAGCCCTGTTTCCTCATATGGTGGCCACTATTATTGTTTATCCATTGTGTGGATGATTTTAGTCGATATGTATGGATGTACCCATTAAGACTTAAATTAGAGGTGTTCAAGAAGGGACGAGGCTACTAAGCGGCCAATAAGGGCCCGACCGCCTTGGATTAATTTTTAAAACAATTATACATTTAAGTCTAAGAAAAAGAAATTTAGGCCCTTTTACAAATTATGTAAAATTAAAATAATCTTAAAATTTTAATTTCAAATTGTCCAAATTAAGTTCACTTACTTAAAGATTTTATCAAACAGTCCAATTATTCAATTATCATAGCTTTAAAGTGACTTATTAATTGATTTGTTGTTCATAGAATTTAATTGGTTATTATTAATTTTTCAGTTTATTTTATTTATTTTTTAATAAATTATTATTTTGTCTCTTTTGTATGTTTGTATGTTACATATCAACACAAAATAAATCATATGCATGCATATACTTTACTTTTATTAATCTATTTTACAATTCATTTGTGAAATTAAATAATATCTTTATCCTTATTATCGTTTATTTCATCAATATAAACTTTATATTAACACTTTTGATATTTACGACAAGTGTTAAAATAATACTTTTGACAATGAATATTATTAAAAATGGACTTTAAAATATGGTGAAAGATGTATTTAATAGTGAATATAGAAAGAAAAATGTTGAGAGAGTTTCTATGATAAAAAGATACACAATCCCATTTTTTAAAGTTAAAGGAAAAAATATTAAATAAATTATACATCTTTATCCTTTTGTAAAAAATGTGAATTATTAATTACTAATATTATTAATAATATTATATGTATTTTATATTTTATAAATATATTAATGGCCCTCCGGAGCAAAAATTCTGGACTCGTCCCTGTGTTCAAGACTTAAGTGTATTCAAAAAACTGGTGGCAAATCAATTCAGCCCTAATAGAATCCGGCTAATTTAAACTGACGGAGGACTGAATTTAAACTCACCATGCTTAAGACTTTTCTGGAAGCAAATGGCATCTATCATCAGTTCTCATGTCCACATGCTCGGCAACCAAATAGAACTGATGGAACGTTCTAAACACATATCTATTTGAAAAAATGCTCTCTGGCGAAAAGAACGTGAGTGACGGCGGCGGGGTGGAGTCATCGGCGGAGGAGGCTGACATTTTGGATCATACGAGAAAGAAAAAACGAGAGAATGATGTCGCGGTTGAAGATGCTGCTATTCATGGATTCCAAAGGGCTGAAAGGAGTTTTAACCATAGGGATACACTGCTTGGTTATCAACAGGAGGAAAGGGTTAATATGGAGGCGGATATGGAAGGTAATGCAGATGCTGATGATGGTGAGAACATGGGTGAAGGTGAGTGTTTCTCAGTAACGGTGAAAGAAGGCATTCCCCATATTCGGGTTTCTGTATGTGAGAAGCAGAGACTTTGCAAGTCATGGAAGAATTCGATTGTCATCAAGCTCCTTGGAAGGAATATTGGTTATAATGTTCTTCTCAAGAAATTGCAAGGAATTTGGCAGCCTAAAGGAAGATTTAATGTTATTGATGTGGGCAATGAATTTTATCTTGTTAAATTCTAGTTAGAGGAGGATTTGGAGTTTGTGCTGCATGGGGTCTGTGGATGATTTTTGATCATTATTTAACTATTCATCAATGGTATCCAAATTTTAATCCAGAAGCGGCTAGCATTGAGAAAGTGGCAGTTTGGGTACGTTTTCCCGGAATTCCAATGTACTGTTACGATTCAGACTTCCTAATGTGTTTGGGGAGTACGATTGGAACTGCGATTCGAGTGGATTCGACCACGGAGTCTCAAACTAAGGGAAAGTATGCTAGAATGTGTATTAAATAGATTTGTCAAAACCTCTTATTTCGAAATATCGCATAGATGATGTTCCTTATGGTATTTAATATGAGGACATACACATGATCTGTTTTGAGTGTGGACATGATGAGCATCGTAACGAGGATTGTGAAGTCTGGAAAGAAAAACTTCATGAAGCTGCTAAGGCGGCCAATTTACAAGATGCTGATAGTGCTCTAGATCCGACTTCCGGTTATGGGCCATGGATGATAGTCAAGCGATAGTTACGTGGACACCGTCCGAAGGGTAATGAAGTAATTGTGGAAGCGAGACAAGGCAAAGGGAATGATAATGGGATAAACTCGGGGTCCAGATTTGATGCCTTGAATGTTGATAATGATTTGGATGGGGGAAAGGAGAATACTACGGTTGTCACGGATATAGCTAATGTTTCTGGTGGTTCACAAGAACATAATAATAGGGGGTAATTTCAAGGAAAGAAGATTTAATAAGAGCTATTCAAATCCATTGTCGGATGAGGCTGCTATGAATGGGGATAATGTTCCGGATAAGATGGGTTTTGAAAACAATGCTTTAATTATTGGTGAATCTTCGGGGGCCCAGCAACAGAGGAGTACACGGTTGCTGAGAGATAGAAATATTAATGATAACTCAGTGAGTCATGATATACGTCCTTTTCATGCAAATCCCATGCAAGATGGAGAGGGCAACATTATGTTACTAGAGGGTTCTTCCGAGCACAGTCAGAGGGCTAAAGCTGGAGAAGATTCTAGGGCCTAGGACCTAGACCCATCGGATACTAATGATGTTGAGGTGGAGGATATTTCTTTAAATGGGGACATGGAACCTGACATGGTAGTAGAGGAGACTGCTGACCGTGACATGGTGGATCTAAGGGATGCTATGGTTGTTGCCTTGGAGGCTAAGGAGGATGCCCACTTTTATGTGTAGAGTTTTCGTCTCTTCATTTTTAATTATTTTTTTTATGTTTAAGTTATTAATGTGGAATTGCCGAGGTGCTGGAAGCCGCCAGTTTCTTCGGGTGTTAAAGGATTTCATTAGATTACATAATCCTGATAATGTTTTTATCATGGAGACAAGATGTGCAGGAGATAAAGCTGATAAAAGTATTTCCAAGCTTGGGTTCGATCATTCTATCAAATCCGACGCTGTTGGTTACTCAGGTGGCTTATGGGTCTTATGGAAAAGTTTGGTTAATATGGTTGCCGATACAATTTGTAATCAGTTTATCCATTTGAAGGTTAATTATACTATTAATGGGAGGTGGTGGCTAACTATGGTGTATGCCAACCCTTCAAAACTTCACAAGGCAGAAATGCATAGGAAAATGTTATCTTTAGAAGAAAATATAGATGGGCCTTGGCTGGTAGGAGGAGATTTCAATGATATCTTGGGTCCTAAAGAAAATAAGGGTGGGGCTAGAGTTGATATGAGGAGGGCTAATTGTTTTAAACATTGGCTGTGTGATTGTAATTTGGTTGATATGGGCTCATCTGGGCCTCGCTTCACATGGAGGGGTCCGAAGTTTGGGAACTACACTAGAGTTTTTGAGAGACTGGATCGGGCGGTTTGTAACAGTAGCTTTAGGACCTTATTTTCGGAAGTGGGAGTTAAAGTGCTTCCGAGAATTAAGTCTGACCATCATCCTATTTTAATCTCTTGTAGCATATTATAATCAGTATAATAGAAAGAGAGATTTTAAATTTGAAGCGACGTGACTTACTCATCTGGATTTTGTACACTTGATGAAAAACAATTGGAGAGTGCAGGAAGATTGGAATGTGGCTAGGGAGGGATTTACTGATACAGTTACTAAATGGAACCGTGAGGTTTTTAGTAATATATTTATTCAAAAACGGAGAGTTCTTAATAGGTTAAATGGCATTCAAAAATTGCAAGCCGGGGAGTCCTCTTTATTTTATAAAGAACTTGAAGCAAAGTTGGTGTTGGAATACAATGATATTTTGCTACAAGAAGAGTTGCTTTAGTTTCAGAAATCTCGTTGTAATTGGCTTCAGTTTGGAGATAAGAATACAAATTTTTTCCATACCTCTACTATAATCTGGAGAAAAAGGAATCAAATTTTAAATCTTATAAGTGATGATGGAGTTTGGGTTGAGAGTGATGAGGATCTAAAAACTATGGCTCGGAATTTTTTTGTTAACTTATATTCAGAGGAACTCGAGAATAGGAATTCATTGGATACTTTAATGAATTTCCCTCCAATTAATTCAGATGATGACCAAGATCTTTGCCACAATTTAGAGGATGAGGAAGTTTGGTGTGCGGTGAAACAAATGAAGCCATATAAAGCACCAGGTACAGATGGGTTTCAGCCTATTTTCTTTCAAAGTTAATGGAAGTTTATTGCTCCAAACATTTTAAGGATGTGTAGAGAGGTTTTCCAGCAGGGACGTAGCATCAAGGACATCAATAGTACCACTATTGTTCTTATCCCAAAGGTTAATCTACCTAAACAAATTTCTCAGTTTCGACCCATTGGCTTGTGCAATGTCAGTTACAAGATTATCTCGAAGGTTGTAGTAAATAGATTGAAAGGTGTTTTGGAGAAGTTGGTAGCCCCAAATCAATCTAGTTTTGTACCAGTGCGTCAAATAAGAGATAATATTATTGTCGCGCAATAATTTTTTTTCTATATGAGGTGCATGAAAGGAAAGCGTGGATTTATGGCTTTAAAATAGATTTCGAGAAGGTTTGTAACATATTATATTGGAAATTCATTCATTCCACGCTTGAGATCACTGGTATGGATCAGAAATTGATAGCTTTGATTATGGATTGCATTACAACGTCTTCTTTGTTTGTGGCTTGGAATGGATCCAGAACTAATTCCTTTTCTCTAACAAGGGGAATTCGACAAGGTGACCCGTTATCTCCTTATATTTTTGTTTTGTGTTTGGAATGTCCGAGTCATTTAATCTATGATGAAGTAAATAAAGGAAGATGGCGCGGTATTTTGGTTAGTCGGGGAGGACTTATTATAAGTCATTTGATATTTGTAGATGATTTATTGTTCTTTGCTGAAGCTTATGTGCCGCAAATGAATCTTATTTTGAAGTACTTAGATAAATTTTGTAGTGCTTCTGGACAGAAGGTTAGTGCTATGAAATCTCAGATTTGTTTTTCCCGAAATGTAAAGCCTGCTTTGAGAAGAATTATTGTGGAGTCAGGGGGTTTTAAAATGGTGGTTGGGCTTGGTAAATATCTGGGTATGCCATTGTATGAGGGTAGAATAACTAAATCGACGTTTAGATTTATTTGTGTGAAGGTGGAGAATAGACTTAATGGTTGGAAAGCTGAAACTTTGTCTATGGCAGGAAGAATTACGTTAGCCAAATCTGTGTTGATGTCGATGCCTAATTATGCCATGTAAACTACTCATTTGCTAGTAAGCACTTGTGATGAAGTGGAAAAAATAACTCGACAGTTAGTGTGGGATGAGTCTGTTGGCAAGAAAAGAATGTGTTATATAGGATGGGAATTGATGAAAAAGCCTTTGGAGGATGGTGGTCTCAGTTTCAAGGATTTGAGAAAGGTGAATGAATCTTTCATGTTAAAATTATGTTGGGAAATTTTGACAAACCATGATAAGTATTGGGTTCAAGTGATTGGACATAAATATGTGAGAGATCTTAACAAAGAGAATTTATTGCTGCCGTTAAAATCTAAGGCTTATCACTCACCTTTGTGGAAATCTTTTTGCAATGTCTGGCCGATTCTTTTAAAGAATCTTAGATGGAAGGTTGGAGATGGGAAGATTAGCTTTTGGCATGATGCTTGGGTTACAGATTTAGGTCCTCTTATTTTTGAAACGAATGATCAGATCCCTGAGATGCTAGTGAATTGCCAAGTTAGAGATTTTGTTGATGATTATGGAAACTGGAAGTTAGATGGTATTAATGAGTTGCTGGAGTAGAACGTAAAGCAAAAAATAGTTGCCTGCAAAACTCTGGCTGATGATGGATTTCATGACTGTATTAGTTGGGGTGATGAAAAATTCAAGAGATTTTCGGTTGCTTCTGCTTATAGATGCTTGATGGAGGTTCCTGATGAAATTAATGGAGATCATAAATGGAGGTTAGTGTGGGGGTGGAATGGTGCCCAGAGAGTTAAAGTACTTTTATGGAAACTGATGCTGGGTAAACTTGCAACTCGATAATGGTTGTTTAAATGTAATGTAGTGTCTACTTCAGTTTGTGTTATGTGTGGGGTGTAGGTGGAGGCAGTAGCCCATGCGTTTCGTGAGTGTACTAGAGCTAAGACATTCTGGACAAATCTCTCGGATAATGGAACTTTGGCCTAGCAGTCTGGTTCTGATGTGCAGGATTGGGTAGCCCACAACTTGATGTTAAAGAGCAATGTTAATGGAGTTGCGTGGCCACTGTTGTCTGGGTGGGGTTGCTTTTTGTTATGGAAGAGCATGAATGATATAGTGTTTCATAATGATTCTGAGCACTCGTATAACTTAATAGGTACAGTGCATAATTTGGCTAGACAGCAGACTAATAGTTCACACCAATTGATTTCTGCGAGTTCCAAACAGCAAAGGCGATGGTGCTTAATGGGCTGGGTATCCCTTCCGGAGGGTTGGGTTAAATTAAATACAGACAGCGCGGTTTGGAAAGCTTCGGGGAAGGTTGGCTACGGGGGATTGGTGAGAGATGCTATTGGAAGGTGGATATTTGGGTTCATGATGTTTGTTGGCACCTGTCATGCCTTTCACTCAGAACTTTGGGGAGTTTTCTGGGGTTTGTCGTTGACTTGGAATATGGGATTTAAGCAAGTTATTTTGGAGGTAGACTCCATGGTTGTTCGGAACAACTTGATTAAAAAGAGGAGCGATACGGCTGTGGATGTGCGACTCTTTTATGATATTTGTTAGTTATTGAATCAAAGTTGGGAAGTGAGGGTGCAACATGTTTATCGGGAGGGTAATACATGTGCAAATTGGCTTGCTAATCGGGCTATCGATAGTGAAGTCAATCTTCCCTCTCTTACAGATGTGCCTGTCGGTTTGTTATTGGGCATACAAAGTAATGTTACTGAAGTCGCTTATGGACGTTCAGTGGTGAATTAGCTCTTTTCTTTTGCTTTTAGCCGTCAGCCCCGCATGTAACCAAAAAAAAATAAAATAGAACTAATGGAGAAATTCGTTGGTTCACGTACTTGCTTTATGAGCTGCGCATTCATTTTTAGCAACACCTCCAGTTATTTAATGTGATAATGTGTCTGCCACCCACGTGGCTTGTAATCCAGTATTTCGTTCAGAAACTTGTGGCTGATGAAGCTCTTTTAGCAAAGTTTGTGACCTCCACATATACTAATATTGCGAATGTTGCAATGTTTCGAATTTTTACGTAAAATTCTTGTGTTATTGTGTGATTCTCTCTTTCAATTTTATTTTTATTTTTATTCTGTCACATTATTAATTGCTAACGTTCACTACCTAGTAGATATTTTTACTAAGGGACTAGCAAGGTCACACTTTGATTTTTAATTTCCAAGCTCAATCTTCAGCGAGCTATGTTTTGCTTGAAGAGAGAGGAAGAAGGAGGAGAGAGAAAAGAGACAAAGAAGAGGAGGAAGAAGAGGAGGAAGAAGAGGGGGGTGTTGGGTTGTTGAAATAAATCAAGCTATATCCCAGCAATCAGAGATAGCAATCTACCAGATTCCTGTGATTAAGCTCAAGAATAATAATGCTTGATTACAGCATCCGAAATATTTCTAAACTGAAACCAAATCAATGACTAATCATGTTGGAGTAAATCATGGACTCATCAACTTAATTAGAGCTCTAATTTGTTGAACAGATTTTATTGCTTTTATTGTATGAACCATGATCATTGTTCATAAACTACTACTCTTTCCGTTCTATAAAAAGTGGTTTAGTTTGAATTTTTTGATTAAATTGACCAAATTTTAAATTAATAATTAACCTTATATATTTAGGTATTTAAACAAATATACGTTAGATCTAGAAGTACATTTGATGTTGTTTCTAATTATTATAGTTTCATCGCCTAACTAAGTATAAATTTGTTGTAATTTGATTCAAAAAATGGTCAATTTAACCAAAAAATTCAAATTAAATCACTTTTTATGAGACGGAGAGAGTATTATAAATAACTAACACATATACCTCCCTAACCAGCTTCGTTTCATTCTTCTCTTTCTACTTCTTTCAATATGAACCTATTTTAACAGACTTTTCTAATTCACTATTTTCAATCGATACTCAGAGATATTTACTTGAAATTTCAAAATATTCGGGTTTGATTTATAAAGGTGCTCAATTCTATACTTAAACGAGCCAAAAATAAATTCATTTTAAGCTCAATATCTTACATCAATATTCAACTCGGCTTATATACACTACTATTATGTGTTGCAAATTCTTATTGATATCCAATCTGAATGAACCAGCACAAGATTAAAAATGAAAAATGAAATCTTAAATTAAGTCACTTTGTTATTGCTCATAATAGCCGTGTTAATAAGCCGAGTTGAGAGTATTGATGTAAGGTATTGAGCTTACAATAAAAACAATCTGTTTGTAAGATCCTATAACAGGAATTTAAATTTTCTATTCCATCCTCTATTCTATAATTTGTTTCACTACAATCTAATTGGATTAAAGTGCAAGTGTATATCAATCAAATTATAGTATATAAGATTATCGATCCCACGAGGACTGATGTCAACTATGTACCACTATTTTAGTTCTTATTTTATCTAGTAAATAATTAAAGATTGGATTTTTAATAAGCTAAACTAACAATTAATTATTCTAATAATTAGATCTCAATTAAATAAGAGAGTTAATAATATACAGAAAATATGCTAAGATTTTGACTTCACCTATCCAATCATAATTTAGGGTTTACTAACTTATTAGGCAATTGATATTAATTTGATATATTTATGACAGTGGAATTTCTCTAGTTTAGATACTAGCTTATTCCTAGTAAAAGTACCCTTACTCTAATTATTAATCTATCATATTCCTATGTGAATTTAAATAATAAAGAGAGCATTAAGTTTTATGGAATTTCTTGTTTTATTAGCCTCTTTTAAGCCAATTACTCCCGAAACCGCACAGATCACCTTGAACTATTCCTAACAAAGTTTAACCTCCGGTTAAGATTCAATTGAGTCATTAACAAATCTTCATAGTTACGTCCTTCAATTTATTAACCTAGATCAGCTAACTAATGACCAATTAATTAGAAGCATTAAGAATATGAATCATAACTCAATAAATATGCGAAATCAATATGAATGCATACTAAAGTTTAAATAAACCTTTAATTAATCATGAATAGGATTCGTCTAGTCTTAGTATAAAGAAAATTAGAGCATGACTAATCTATAAAATACAATAGAAAAGATAGAAAAACCCATAAGAAGTTAGTAAGATGTATTCGTTGATAGCCCTCTGGTCTCCGCCTCCTTGAGCTCTTGATCTCATCTCGATCGTATGTTGTATAAAAAATATCTTTTTTAGAGCTAGGAGGGGGTTTATATAAGTGTAAGCTTTGAGTATTCTCACAATTTGATTCTGATTAGGTTTGTTGCCTCTTTCCATGTCGAAAAGCTTCTAGAAAAGCCCAAAACCGTGTTGGTCAAAGCCTTCTGGAATAGTCAACAAAATTCGTGAAAAGTTGCACGGCATACCTTACAGGCCACCTTAAACCCGTAAGCTCCCTTATGGGCTGGCTTATAGCCGTAAGGCCCTTTATTGTTTGTTTTTTGCTTCCAGCTTCGATTCTTGACAATCCTTGTTTGTCCAGAATTAGGTCAAACTTGATTTTTGTCCAAAATAGGTCTTTTTAGGTCCAATTCTCTGCAATATAAGTCCAATAATCATAAAACATATTTAATCCCTTGGATTGATGATTTGTTAGACTAAACAAGGATATATAAGTCCAATCCATGCAATTTTATAATAAATCAAGAGAATAATCATAAGAAAATATTTATATAATAAGCACTGATAAAATTCTCCCAAACTTAAACTGTTGCTTGTCCTCAAGAAAACTAATCATGAAAAATAATTCTAAGGAAATTTGGCCTCTTGATTCTTCACATTGAAATCCACTGAAAATTTATGAGTTGACAAAGTTGGTGATGAAAATTATGTAAGACTAATAATCTGCAATTTATGAAATCAATACTCCATCATACATAAGCAAATTTCACACAACTTAAGTACATGTATCCACAATAAATCTAGGTTTGCATAATTCTCCCCTACTCCATATGATTTAATTCAAAACATGTCCATGTGCTCATCTGTAGTGTGTATTAACTCAAAGATATTTAAAATATCAGGTTAGACTTTTACCTTTAAGCGTCGTACTTTAGACCTCTGACCGAATGGATGGTTTCTCTTACCCACCAGTATGGATCGTCCCTTTGAGTACTAAGATCTCAAAGGAGCACTTGATTTTGCCTCGTATTTTTTCATAGGCTTTTGCCTACAGAGTTGATGGGAATTTTTGCTCCAGTTTCTTTCCAACTCTTTATTTTATTTTATTTTTTTCTATTTTTTTGAATTTTCCATTTTTTTTCAATTTTTTTCAATTTTTTGAGTTTTTTTTCTATATTTTTTTCGAGGTCAAGTGTTTCTCCAATAATCAAAAGTATTCCAAAGTTACCAAGGAAGTCCAAGCACTTTACCGTATTTTAATAGCCTTTCTTGAAGTATTTCAATATTTTAGAGTTAACAAGAAGTGATTTGAAACAACCTTCTAAATCAAATATAGGATAGCAAGGGATTATCATAATTTCCTAGGCTTATCATGGATATAAAGGACCTAAGCATGCAAAATTCAACTCATATAATCCTAAGCATCAATCTTCAAAAGTAGAATACTAGTTCCAAATAATTTTAAAAACAAACTAAGTCCAGTCATTTTTCATTCAGTTGAAAGCATGAAATTTCATTTCAAGACAACCTATGGTTTTTTTGAAATATTTTTGGATTTTTCTGATTTTTTTTGTAAGTCTAAAAAAAACAGCTAATAAAATAAAATAAAAAAATAGCTAATAAAACTTAAAAACAAAGAAATTCTAGCAACCTAATAATAGTAAATAAGGAACAACAACAAGTAATTCATCCCCTCCCCCAAACTTAAATTATATATTGTCCCAAATGTATAGCAAATATAGCACATAATGGGAATAAGGGAACATATACACTTGATTATGATGATGGAGGTGGCCAAGGCTCTAGTGTTATTGGCTAACACTTCAATACATCCAAATGTTGCACGATTTCCTCCACACTTTTTATATCAAAATATTTTCTAACTGTATGTACCAAACTTGTCAATAATGGATCCTCAAAGGCTTTTAAATGGAAAATTTTCTTCATCTCTCTGTCTATCTTAGTCAATTCTCCATCATTCTCGCAGTTCACTAGGATATTTCATAGCATTTAAGACATTAAAAGTCACTTTCTATTCCCTCAATCGTAGTACCAATGTTCATTCACTAACGTCAATGAGAGCCCTTGATGTAGCCAAGAAAGGTCTCACCAAAATAATTGGTATCTCTATATCTTCCTCCATCTGGAGAACAATAAAGTCGATAGAGAATATGAATTTATTGACCTTCACCAAAACATTGTCCACAATGCCTCTTGGATATTTAATTGAACGATCTGCTAATTAAAGAGAAACGGTGGTGTTTTACTTGTCTCAACCTCTTCATCTTTTTCTTCTTCTTGGCTGCCACTTAAAGATTTCTTAATTTCAGATGCCTTTAATTCCTTTCTGCTTCTAAATGTAATGGCCTTTGCATTCTCTAATGGATTCTTGTTGTGTTGCTTGGCAAAGAACCATAAGGGTGTTCGGCGATCTGTTGTGCTAGCTGGCCAACTTGTTGCTCTAAATTCTGAATGGCGGCTTCCTGATGATTGAACCGTGCATTAGTGCTTTGCAGATTTTCTTGTGGTGATTGGTTCATCTGTATCATCATCTCCTCCAACCTGGAATTTTGTACTGCAGACTGTGGGGCTCTTGGGGCTTGCTGATTTTAACCTCCCCATTGAAAATTTGGATGGTTTCGCCACCCCAGATTATAAGTGTTTGCATACAAGTTGTTTTGATTTCTGTCAAAATTTGAAAAATAATTAACATTCTCATTAGACGGAGCATAGGTGATCGGGTGAAAAGTGCAAGTGTGCACCAATCAAATTATAGTATAAAAGATTATCGATCCCACGAGAAATTGTAATTAACTAATTATTTACCACTTTAGAT
>JAUMHB010072837.1:0-13009 GCA_032359685.1 Pittosporum tobira | reverse complement strand
TTGGTGATGCCTTTTGGTTTAACCAATACCCCTGTAGCCTTCATGGACTTGATGAATCGGGTATTCAAAGAATACTTAGATCAATTTGTAGTCGTCTTTATTGATGACATTCTCATATACTCCAAGAGTCGTGAGAATGATGAAATACACTTGAGACTATTACTTCAAAAGCTACGAGAGAATAAATTGTATGTCAAACTAAAGAAATGTAATTTTTGGATGGAGAAAGTAACTTTTCTTGGACATGTTATTTCCAAGGATGGGATATGTGTGATCCCGCTAAGATAGAGGCAATATTAAATTGGAAACAACCTTTTTCTCGAATTGCCATACCACTAACCCAGCTGACGTGAAAGAGCACGAATTTTGAATGGAACAAGCAATGTGAAAAGAGTTTTCAAGAGCTCAAGAAAAAACTTGTTTCAGTCCCAATTCTGACCATACCATCAAGATTAGGAGGATTTGTCATCTACAGTGATGCCTCAAGCAATGGTCTAGGTTGTGTTCTCATACAAAATGGAAAAGTCATAGTCTATGCCTCTAGGCAACTAAATGATTACGAGAAGAATTACCCTACTCATGATTTAGAATTGACATTGGTCATTTTCATATTAAAGATCTGGAGACATTATTTATATAGGGAGAAATGTGATATATTCATAGATACAAAAGTCTCAAGTACTTCTTTACTCAAAAAGAACTCAACATGAGGCAACGACGATGACTTGAGTTGTTGAAAGATTATGACCATAGTATTTAGTACCACCTAGGAAAAGCAAACGTGGTCGTTGACACATTTAGTAGGAAGTCATATGCAAGCATGAGTGCAATAATAACAACACGAGAGCATGTCATCCATGACCTACAAAAGATGGAGATTGAAGTGAACATATGCGATACACCTACAAGAATTACACACATAAGAGTGAAGTTTACTCTAATTGACAGGATTAAAGCTGCTCAAATTACCAACCCCGAACTTGTGAATATGATGAAGAAGGTTCATGAAGACGCTATCCCTGAAGCACATATTGAAGAAGGTAAATTTTAATTTTTTTAGATCAATTACCAAAATGATTTAATAATTAGATGTTAGAGAGTCACATAACATAAATAACAATAAATATAATTTCATATGCATTAGTTTGTAGTTATTTACATATTTAAGTAGACATGGACAAAACAATATTGAATGTATAATAAACAAATAAATTACCAAATGAAAAATACAAAAAAAAAAAATTTAAATTACTATGAACAAAACGCTAAAAAATTGAATCTAGTACAGGTAACACTGAATATTTTACAAAAAAAAAGTGAGAAATTATTATAAATAATATATTAAAAAATTGCGTCTAACTCGAGTAATGCCGAACATTTAGGCTAATTATTAAAATATATTGTAATCTTTCTTGAGATGAGTGTAGATTGTGCAGGATGATTCTAAAATAAAGATGGCTCCATTGGCCATATTTTAAAATCATAAACTTCTTAAACCATGGAAAATTAATATATTATATAAATAGACAAATATAAGTTTTTTTGTTCATTTATTGAGTCTATTATCATGACTCAATTGAGTCTTTTTGCTCACTCACTAGGTCAATTTGAGACTACAAACTCAAACTTTTGATATACAACTCCAACATCAATATATTGTATAAGTAGACAAATAATGAGTTTATTTGATTCAATTACTAATTGACTTAATTCAATTATCTAGTCAACTTGGTCTTAAAAATTTGAAAAATCAAACGTAGACTGAGTTCAAATTTAAACTTATTAATGTGATTAAGAAAATTTTAAAAAATACATATCAACATATCATATAAATCTATAAACATCGAGTTTATTTGGTTCATTTACCAAGTTAATTCGGATGTAAAGATTTTAGATACACGACTCAAGTGAAGTTCTATATAAGCTTAATTTAGTTGTTTGATCAATTGTCAAATTTTTAATTTAATCACAAAATGTTAGAAAATTGCATAGTATAAATAAAAAAAATATATTTAAAGGACAAGCAAGAAGAAAAAACAAAAAAAATACATAAAAATATAAAAATACATTGTAATCAATACCTTCAAAAAAATTATAATTTTATTCATATCTTTGGTATACCTCAATATAAGATAAGCAGAACAAAAAATATTCAACAAAAAATAGACTATTGTCTTATCTAAACAAATTTAAATATTTTACAAAATAATATAAAAAATATTATAAATAATATATTAATAAAATTATATTTAATTCGAATAACGTAACCTAATAAATAAAATAAAAAAACCAAGTCCTTAGATTAAATAGTCGTTATACCGAACCATATTATAGAAGAAACTGAACTCGATCACTCCCAATCCACTCGCCGGAGAGAAATTATTCGACGGCGGAGGAGTCAGACAACTCGCCTAAATGTTGCAGAGCAAGTCATTCTCTCGAAAAACAACGAAAGGGAAAGTAGTAAAGGTCTGTTCTCCACTCAGTCTCCGAAAACCCTAGTTTAATGATAGTATAAAATGAATATTACTTAAGTTTATAATTATAATTACATGTCTCGCTACTAAAATAAATTTTATTTATAAATAAATATGACTGAAAATATATACTTCATATTTGCTAAACTTTCAATTTTGAGGTGAAACCGAGGGAGTAAGTTGTTTCTGTTTCTGAAAACTGGTTGTTAATCTAATGGTAGGTCGTTCGAGAACACTATCTGAGGGATGATATTTTCTGTGGAGCTCCATCATGCCAAGTTTGTGACACTAAAGGTGCTCGCTTGAGCTCTTCTGCTTCTAGAATTCTCATTCTTGACACTAATGTTGTCCTCAATCAGGTAACTTATAGGTTGTGGCTGTTAATATGCAAGCTATGTGTAAAGCATGTTTTCGAACGTCCTAGTGATTATTCATTGTGGCATTTTGTGATAATGTTAGATTGATTTGCTCGAGAATCCAGCAATTGAGGATGTTGTGGTGCTATCAGTGGTATTGGACGAAGTCAAGAACAAGAACCTTTCAGTTTATAATAGACTTAGGGCCCTCTGCAGCAATTCTATCAGGAATTTTTTCGTGTTTTCTAATGAGTACCACAAGTAGGTCATTCCTTCAATTACAATCAGTGTTACTAGATGGTTCTGCATTATTTTGGAGTCAAAAGTCGAAATGTGCTATTGGTAGGCAGTATTTGATTGAACCGAATTCTTGTGATGCAGTGTTGTTAGCCTAGCATTAATTTTTTATTTTTTATTTTTTTTACTTGTAATGACTACTTTTGTCGTTATAAACTTTCTTGGTCCTGGCATGTATTTAAATTTCATTTCTTTATTGGTTGGGTTTAAGGTTTAATCCTTATCTTCTGATACTTGACAAGTTATTTTTTTATAAAGGGATACATATGTGAAGGCCATGGCTGGCGAAACACCTAATGATCGGAATGACAGAGGTATGCTATTTGCATTGTCACAATAACCATGTACTTTATAATTTTATTTGTTGCTATTTTTATAATGGATTGGCCCATCTCTCCCCCACTTAAGAAATAAAAGGATAAAAGAAAAACACTTAAGCAAAAAGATACATTCTTTATGGAGTAAGTTGCTATTTTTTGGGGGTTTAGTGATTGATGGATATGTATTGTATGAATACAAGTTAACATTATTTCTTTTTTGATAAATTTTAACTAAATACATCTTATTATTCGTCCAAGTTGCTAGTAACACATTTTAATGATAGACTGTAGGTGCAGAAGAAATTTATCTACCAGTCTGTTTGTACAGTAATATTGGTTTTATTTTATTTGATGTATTTGAATTAGCATGTTGTTAAAATGTAACAGAAGTTTCACAGAATATCTTGATAATCTTAGTTATGCACCGTAATTATCGAAGATGTGACAATAGCATGAGTTTGCGTAAATACTGAATCAATATTTTTTCCTATTTACATCTTAAATAAGCTTAATAACTACTCTTATCAAAATATACTTGTAAGCAACATCTGGTGCTTCTGTAGATACATGGCATTGTCCTTTGAACACTTCAAGTGAACGTTGACTAGGGTTAGGCAAGTGGGCATTTTTCTAATTTCAGTTATATGCGCCAATTTGCTGATCACTATTTGAACTTATTAACCAAAAAAAATTGAAATAAGATATTGATGTGTATTAATTATTTGTCTTGGAAACTGCTTGGGGTGTATTGGTATCACAGTCGTTATATCAAAGAGATGTAAATCCATAATTCTTAGTATATGCCAGGAATTCTCTTGAGAGCAAATTTATACATTTACTTTTTTTTTTATTGTTTTTTTCTTTTTTGGGTTAGAAATACTTGCTTTTTCTGCAGTAATATGTAATTGTAAATTCCAACTTGTGACTTGAAAGTGATGGTGGTTCAGCAATTAGGGTGGCAACCCAATGGTATCAGCATCATTTTGGCAGCACAACGCAAGTCTTACTTATCACAAATGATAGGGAAAATAGGAGGAAGGCTGTTGAAGAGGGCATTGCTGCAGAGACAGGTACTCTGTAACCTTTTCTTTCTCCTTGCCGTGAAGGTTATATTGAATGGTTCAGCTATCATTATGGTATCCTCATTATGTCGTTTTTTACTAACGACATAACTTTCTGATCCAGTTGAGTCCTACATAAAATCACTTGGTCAACCGGAATTGCTTGATCTTCTTGTTCATTCTCCTTCCAAAGATGTAGCAATGGAGGAAGGTGAAGATCTGAGAGCTTCCAAGAGAAAAGTGGTCTATACTGAGGTAATGCTGGCAACAAGTGCGTGTAGTATGTGTCTGGTTGTTTATTTTTTTGCTGCCACAAAATGAATCTGCTTGTTCACAATGTTGATCCCGCTTCTTGTTTTTAATTCAGCACAAGCCCATGTCAGAGATTACTTCTGGCTTGCATAGTAGGATTTATCATCAAGGAAAACTTCGTGTTAACCGTTATAATCCATTTGAAGCATATGTTGGGAGTGAGAGTATTGGTGATGAGATAATTATCTATGGACGTGTAAACATGAATAGAGCTTTTGATGGCGATATAGTGGCTGTTGAACTATTGCCTCAAGAACAATGGCACGAGGAGAACTCCCTCCGATTAGCTGATGAAGGTACAGTATCATACTCCCTCAGTCCTAATTTAACTGTCCAAAATTTGAGTATTTGTCGCACGGAGTTTAAACGCTCCAAAAATATATTTATGTATTGTATTTTTAAAATACTTTTCTATATATAATATACTTGTATATTACACTTTTCAATATACTTAATAAATATATGAATTATAATATATAACTATGTTTTTAGAGGTTCTCGTGCAGAACATTGTCAAAAAATTAGGACATTAAAATTATGACAGAGGGAGTAATTATTATTGAGCCACATGCATGATAATCATATATATCAGTTCATGAATTGAGAGTCCAATGTCTATGCATATTTCCGTATATTTTTGTTTCTTTTTTTGTGTGTGTGTGCACATAGGGTGGAACTTTTATTGCCGCACAAGTTATGAATCATGATATGATAACTATTAATTGACGCATTGAGACCATAGGTAGCATTCCTGTAAGCGATCCCGTTCTAACTGCACAATCAATCAATGCAATGTCACCATCAAGTTATCGCTAATTAAAAGACAATTAGGATTGTCATTTTCCTATTACCTACAAAAAGAAGTGTAGTGGCATTGTTTCCCGATATATTGCCACAAACTTCTTTATGGATAAACAACATGACCTTAACATTGTACACTGTCTTTCAGAGGATGAAGATGATGAAGGTGTTCATTTAGTCCCGAGTAGTGCTGATGATGCTCCCAGGGTTACAGATCTAGTTCAAGTATCAGCTGCAGGCACGAACTCCATGTCTTCTCGTCCATCCGGGCGTGTTGTTGGTGTTATAAAGAGGAATTGGCACTCGTAAGTTTTAGTTGCCTTTTTTGTTCAGTTTTTAGTTGGCATTTCAGTTTTATTTGTGGATGAAATTAGTACAGGCATTGATATTCACATTACATTATGCAGTTACTGTGGGTCATTGGAGCCAATGCCAATGCCGGCAGGTAATGCTGGTGTTGCCCATGCTTTATTCGTCTCCAAAGATCGCAGAATTCCAAAAATACGTATTCAAACTCGACAGCTTGGGAATCTTCTGGATAAAAGAATTGTTGTTGCCGTTGATTCTTGGGATTGCTTATCTCGTTATCCTTCCGGTCATTATGTACGGACCATAGGACAAATAGGTGACAGAGATACTGAAACTGAGGCAAGTTGTCCTTCCAGTTGCTTTATTTTCTTCTTTGTGATGTTTTCATGGATAATCAATTGAGATATTGTAACCTATCAAAAAGATGAAAACTTGAGAGACTACATGACTACATAACTTTGACGGTGATCATTTGTGGACACTGCAGGTGGTGTTAATAGAGAATGACATAGATGAAAGACCATTTTCTTCTCAAGTCTTGGGTTGCCTGCCACCGCTACCTTGGTCTGTGTCTTCCGAAGACTTGGGGAATCCAATCAGGCAGGACTTGCGTCATTTGCGTGTCTTTAGTGTGGACCCTCCAGGCATGTGAGCGATGAATGACAACATTTGCATTTTTAATTTTAATTGTCAATGCCGTATACATTATTCTCTCCAATAAGCTTAAATGATTTTAAGGCTAGTTTTTCTACTAATTAATAGTATAACACAAATAGATATATATTTGATTGGTGCAGGATGCAAGGACATTGATGATGCTTTGCATTGTACAGCTTTTCCGAATGGAAACTTTGAAGTGGGAGTTCGTATCCTTTCCGTTTGTTATTTTTTTTTTGTTGGGTATTCATCCCCAACTAATTGGGGAATAAAAGCCGTATTTGAGTTGAGTTCGACAAGAGCCTTTGACAATGGGTTTTAATGTTAATTCTTGATACCATTCAATCAGATATTGCTGATGTCACAAACTTTGTTCACCTAGGTACTCCACTTGATGATGAAGCAACACAACGAGGCACTTCTGTCTATCTTGTTGAACGCCGAATTGAAATGCTCCCAAAGCCTCTAACAGAAGGTAATGTTTCAAATTTTCTTGTTGAATTGTAGATTCATATCGCACCACTTGAATGATTGCTGCCCAGATAACTCTTTCTGCCGAGCTAGTAATCATTATAAAGAAACTTTCTGGGTAGGTGACTGTGATTTGATACATTAACTTGCAGATATATGTTCTCTTCGAGCTGATGTGGAGAGATTAGCCTTCTCTGTCATTTGGGTACATGTTTTTCTGTTCTTCTATAACAATTCTATTTTCTGGCAGCCTTATGCTAATTTTTCCTTTTTATGGTTGGTTATAGGTGAAATTTGTGTGTCTGACTAAAACAAGTTCCTATATGTCATTCATTTTCAGGAAATGACATCTGAAGCTGAGATTATTTCTACAAGATATACAAAAAGTGTCATCAAGTCATGTGCAGCATTGTCTTATGTCGAAGCGCAAGCCAGGATGGATGATAGGTGCTCACCATTTTTACAGTTCTCTTACCCTGTTTATATTATTATTATTTTTTTCTTCTTTACTTATTCAGGCCAATGCTCAGTTTCCAAAAGAAATTAGCCGTCGTTTGTCTCCATTTAAACACCTGTGAGCATACTGAAGTGTCCTTTTTCCCTTGTGAGCTGCAGCCGCTTAATGGATCCATTGACTACAGATTTGCGAAATATGAATTTATTAGCAAAGGTCTGTGCTTGTTAATTCATTAAATTGACTATGCAGAAAGAACTGAAGGAGATTATACATTTTCAACCTCATCTATACAATTTTGAAGTATTCCCATAATATTGCAGATAATGAAGCAAAGGCGTGTTGAAAGAGGGGCATTAACTCTTGCTTCTGCTGAAGTCAATTTTCAAATCGATACTGAAACTCATGACCCTCTTGATATAGGAATGTATCAAATTCGAGAATCAAACCAAATGATAGAGGAGTTTATGCTTACTGCTAATATTTCAGTTGCTGAAAAAATTCTGGAACATTTTCCTATGTGTGCGCTTCTAAGGTATATCACATGTTCATCTTTTGTCAATGGTATCAATTCTAGTTGTACTTTTTAATCTTAAAAAAATTAAGCATCCGGGGCAAAGACTTGCTCTGATGGTAAATTAAACAGTCAAGTGCTTTTCTGATGGTAAATTTAGCGAACCCTGAAATTTGAAGTTAAAAACCGAGAGCTTTCCCAGAACTGATGTGCATGCCTCTTAAGATTGTATAATGGGATGATAATGAATATTAAGATTCATGATCAGCCATGCTAATGAATGCCATGAGTATAAAGCAGGGCTGCTAGTTCTAATATTTGCAATGCTGATGTGGTTTTCAATTCTGGTTGCAGGCGGCATCCTACTCCAACCAAAGACATGCTTGAACCTTTGCTCCGTACAGCTGCTGCTGTTGGTCTCAATTTCGATGTGTCGTCATCAAAAGCACTGGCTGATTCTCTTGATCGAGCTACGGTGAGTTCTGTTTATCTAACGGAGTGTGTTTCTGTATGTGTGTTAACTCTACACACACACAAATATATATGATTATATATGTAATTGTCCCCCTACCACAAGTAGTTTGGGCTAGCAAGCGATGTTGAGTGGAGTTGTATATATATAGGTAGCTCTCAGTTTGTTTGGCCTTGTAGATCTGTTTGTGTATAATCTAATATTAGAAAGTTGAAAATAATATTTCAGGGTGACGATCCATACTTGAATAAGTTGATTCGTATTCTTGCAACCCGATGCATGTTACAGGTATTTTGACTTTGCTTTCTTGTAATCTAAATTTGTTCCTTGTGTATTAGAAACTTCTGCATCTATTTATGTGTTTCACTTTGCAAATTCAGGCAGTTTACTTCTGTAGTGGTGATCTCAGCCCCCCGGAGTTTTCTCATTATGGGCTGGCTGCGCATCTCTATACACATTTCACCTCTCCTATTAGGAGATATGCAGGTTAATGAAAGTTTCAGTAATTTGTATTTTGATTATTGAGCAGATAACTACTTATATTTTAGTAAGTGGAAATTCCTTCGCTTGCAGATGTTGTTGTCCACAGGTTGCTTGCTGCATCTTTAGGGATATACGAGCTTCCAAACATATTCCAGGACAGACCTCAACTTACCAGTATTGCTGACAGTAAGACTTTCATTTAACCTGTCAACCATGTTGAATGTGTTGATGCAACTGATAATAACTGCACCATTTCATATGAAACTGATCAGTAAGCTATATAATGAAACTAAAATTACCCTTTTTGCTCACTTCATGTCATAACCATTGACCTCCTAGTAGAAGTTCTGAATTTATGGTCTTACCCATCTCCCTTCGTTGACAGCTTTAATGTTTGTATACGGTGTACCTTGGAACTCTTGATATCATTTCCTAGTTAAATATTAAATTGCTTGGCGATTAGTGTTTGATGAGAGAGATAAAAGTAATCAACTCTCTACTTTTGGCACATCTCCAAGTTTTCTATTTGTATATGGGCACATATTAAGTGTAACCAAGTGCAATTATAATATCATTATAATACCCAGACTGCTACTGGTGTACGTATGAACACTAGATTTGATTGCTAAACCTATTCATTCAAAATGATTATATTGAATAATTTTGTTCTTTGTGCATTTCATTCAGATCTAAATTATCGACACAAGAATGCCCAAATAGCAAGCCGTGCTTCAGTAGAGCTCCACACAATAATATATTTCAGGCAAAGGTATGTGCCAGGGACCTCTCTCTCTCTCTCTCTCTCTCTTATCTAATGTATTTATTTCAACTCTTGCAGACCCATGGATACCGAGGCCAGAATAGTGAAGATAAGATCAAATGGGTTTATTGTTTTTGTGCCCAAGTATGCCAACTCACCTTGCAGTTTTATTAACATTTTTCTTCTGTGACTTTGTGTTCACATATTACTTTATCTTTGGAATACCTGCACTGGAGATAATAAGTGCCTTACTTTCTGACATTAAAAAACAAAAAAGAAAAAAAAAAAGAGTCGAAAATAAATTTTTTTTGGCTCTCCGATGTTTACTCTTTGATCAGTGATTTACAATTTTAGCTTCATTTTTGTCATAAAGATTTATCCCTTTATTGCGTTGTTTGTAGATATGGTATTGAAGGACCTGTGTACTTGATGGTGAGAGGGGAGAAGGGAGGAGGAGAATGGGTGGTAGATGAGCAGCAGCAAAAGATTAAGAAAATTGATGGTAGCGTCTGTTACAGCATTCTTCAGGCAGTAAGGATCCATATGGAGGTTGTGGAGCCCCAACCCAACAGGCCCAAACTTCAACTCACACTTGCCTAAAAGACGTATGTATAGCTTTCCAGAAACCACAAGAGAGGACTGGACTTTCTGTCGTTGTAAACTTATGAGCCATTCATGCGACTCCTTCATTGTTATAAAAAGGTTGAACAACTAAAAGGATTCTCTTGAGGGCTTGTATTGTGAAGGCTATGTAAGAATATATCTTACGCATAATAAATCACTAGTTTGGTTTTTTCATTTGGCTTTTGAATTAACTTTTCAGCACTTTTACATTCGAAAGAGAAAAAAAAGGTCTTCAGTTCACGAGGTTTCTGCTAATAGTAAGGGTCAATTTGTTCATAGAGGATTACTTTTGTTTCATATGTATATGTAAGCTAATATTTTTTAATCCTTGAATTAGTCCTTTGAGATTATAACTATAGATTCTACACATGAGTAACTTCTATTATGAAACACACACACAAACACACAGCATGCAGGCTATTGGAATGCATACTTCATCGACTGCCCATTATCTGAGAAATAGATTTGCGGGCTACAGAGTGTTCCATGACTAACACACACCATAGACAGATCATCTTATTCTAATAGTGAAATAAGGGATCTATGTCACTTTTCTTTTCTGCTATATAGTATATACAAGTAGTGCTAATATTGTAATATTCACTCTGTATTGGATTGGTGAGTAAAGGTTTCCTTTTTTACCTTCTGGGAGGTTGCCTCCTAGTATAAGAGTGAAGCAAGTTAAGGTTCCATTATTGCACAGCATGTTACTCTGTTCTCACTTGATATATGTAATGTAGTACTTCACCTCTTCCACAATTAGAACTGACTCTAAAAAACGAAGACTTTTACATAATAAAATTATTTTAACAAACATTTCCTTTAACATTATTTAGAAATGTAGTAGCGGTGACATGATATCCTTTTTATGATATAGCAATGACATGTTGAAAGTTTTTATGTCTCTTTATTCAGCATACAGCAATGACATGTTTGACAGAACTGAAATATCATAACTATTATAAAACCGAGTTTCTGGTAACTAATTATAACTTATAACTAAATGAAATAATGCATAACCGAGTGATTTGACCGTGTCTTGGATCACTCTAAGTGGAGCATTCTCGCCAATCACAAGGTTTCTTTAGCCACGGAATTGCCCCAAAAATGAATCCGAGAATCTGAAATCAGATGGAGAGGCTAGCCTGTTATTCAACTCAACTGTGCAAATTATTACCCTTCTAGTCTGTCTTGCTATCAACAACATCTGCTCCACAAAAATAATTTTATTTGTAAAATGTGCAAATTTTAAAGTTATATTATTTATCCCATCTTTATCATCAAGTATAATCATTACTTAGTTCACGGTAGCACATGATAGTAAAATTGTGATGTCAAAATTTATGATATTTTGTTTTTTATATTATCAACATTAGAAATTGGACTCCTCAGTGAAACAATAGAACTTGCAAATGAGATTCATTTTGCTGGACGGGATTATTTGCTATATGCAAATTGTTAAAAGATCATGAGATAACAATCAAGAATGCAAAAAATTATAGGAAAATGCAGCTCCTGAACACTGATGCCTGATTCTGATAGTGGCTGGCACAATGTAAGACAATTCACCGCGCCAAGGGTTGGAGGTGACATTAGTTCCTTCAAAATCTTGTATACAAGTCCTATAAATTTATCCTAGATTGATTCTTTCTCTTGCTTCTGATTGCTATCTGATCCTTGCAACACAATCTGCAAACTAAGTGAAAGGAAATTTTCGACAATTTGAGTTTTAGGGCATGGTCGTCCGACGAATATTAGTGGGGTCTACACGTTTTCGGTTGTAGGATCCACATGTTTTCGGTTGTGGAGTCCACAAATACTTTACGGCACTCAGTACGGGAATAAATATTGCTTAACTTTAACGTTGATATTCTTTTTGTCGGAAACTAATATTTGCATTTAGCACCCTACAATTTATTTTATTCCTAAAATATTATAATATTAAAAATAAATAAATTTTATAACATGTTAAAAATATTAAATTCTTACTGTTCAAACTCTTGAGGATGTGTGAAAGGGTGAACAAAAATTATTAAATGACATGAAAATTTTCTTAAACTAGAAAAACATTCGACCAACAATACACTTAATTTTTGTTTTTTTATAACATTTATTTATTTCCTGTCAACGTCTTTCAGTCTATGCCGCTCAGTAATTGGCGGATGTCACGGAGTACAGATGTTACCAGTAAGCGCTTTAAAGAAAGTAATTAATAATGCAATCCCGTATAACTAATTCTCTCTCTCTGTCCTTTCTCTTTGAAATTTACAAGAACAACCAGCAATCTAAGAATTCTCTTTGAAATTTACAAGCACAAATAGCAATCTAACCGAGTCGTACAACACCGCGTCTTAGTGAGCTGGACTATTAAATTGTCCAAATGCATCATCTTTGTTTCTATTAATAGACTGACAATTTCACCAGTCCCAGTTATTTAGTTTAACTGTTACTCACTTCAAAATCTATTCTTCTTCTTCATCCAAATTCTTACAGTATATATATAAAATACTGAAGATTTTAGTTGCAGTTTGCAGAAGCCCTTTTTTGAAATCAACCCAGTTCTTTGTTTCTCTTGCTTGTGTGGCTTAGCTCTGAGCTTTGACAATGGCGGGAGATACAAGTGGGACATCAAGGGAGCTTG
>JAUMHB010072826.1:0-13009 GCA_032359685.1 Pittosporum tobira | reverse complement strand
ATTTTGAACACTTTTTAACTTTCAGGGCAAAATGCCCCTAGGCATACTTTTACTAAAAATAACCAAAATACCCTTGAGCATAACTTTTGTCAAAATAACCAAAATGCCATTGAGCATAACTTTTATCAAAATGACGAAAATACCCTTGAGAATAACTTTTGTCAAAATAACCAAAATGCCCCTGATCATTATATTTTTATTTTAATTCAATTTTTTGAAATATAGCGATGCATAAAATAATTCCATTAGACATCATAAAAGATAATTTTATATTATTAATCGTTCATCGATAAATTCGGGTTCTCACAAAATGGGTCGAGGCCAAGCCCTTAAAACGCATGACCGCCCAAGCATGTCAACAATTCTTCAAGAACGAGATAGCAAAGGTTTGGTATTCCCCAACTCCTCATCTCTGACAATGACACCTAGTTCGTCGACCAAAATTTCGAAGAATATCTAACTGATATGGGTATCAAGCACAGCCGAGCGGCCGTCAAGCATCCTCATACCTCTTCAAAGTGGTGTGGAAGAACTATAAAAAGGCTAGACTTCATTCTAAAAAATCTATCTAAGTAACTCATAGTTTCATTATCAGTGGATTCTTTCTAATAATATTTTTTAGTTTAAAATATTATTAGTTTTAATTTATTCTATTTCTCAATATGATTTTGATTAAATATTAATTATACACTTAATATTTAATGAGGATTAAGTTCCTGGCCTGTCTTATTTTGGGAGGCAATTCGCTGTCAACCTTGTGCAGTATATAAGAGGCGAATATTGTCTTAAAAAAAGAGTGAGCATTAATCGATTCAGGTGGATATTTTTTTATCAGAATTATTGTGATATTTTTAAAGCGGGGTTATAACAAATGTTCCATCAATCTTAAGACAATATTCAGATTTAGCACAATTCTGAAAAGTAATATTTTCTTAATTGAATTAGTGGTCTAACGCTGTGAAAGATTTGTCAGTAAATTATGTCGGTATTAATATATGTGTGATAATTTATTATACACCCATAATTGTCGCTTGTTGATTAAGGATAAATTATGTATATATTTTATACATATATTGTGGCTATTTAAATCATTGTTTGTTGGTGGCAATGATTTGTCGGTACGGAAAATATATAAGATAATTTATTATGCTCATATGAAATTGTGACTTTGTCGGGAAATACAAAAGTTGTCTCATTGTATTCAAACAAATATGTGGAAAAATTGAATACAAATAAAATAATTTTCTTAACTAAAGAAATTATCATTTATGTTCTTGGAAAAACAAGAATTTATTTTCCTAAGAAGGTGGAAAATCCAATGATCCCCGATATGAAATATGTTATTCTGTGTGGCTCAATGAACTGACATAATATTATCATGGAGGAGGTTTCTCCCATTAAAGAAAATTTCAATGACAGAGTTGTGAAAATTTTTGTAAGTAAATTTTATTTTCATACAATATTTTATTTTCTAGCATGTTAGTATAAATATATTTATTTGATAATGCTATATTATGCTATATGTTAATTTATTCTTCAAATTCTTATGTGGAGAATAATTTGCATATAAGTATCTTTTGTATTAATCATGCTATGAAAAACAAATACAAAGGTTACGTGTATAGGTATTTATGGATATTAAATTATGTACGTATATTGCTTTTAATATTATTATTTAAGTGCATTGTAAACAACTAGTGTTATGATTATTTACATATGAATTTTATCTTGGTAATTAGAGATAATGAGTATAACTTTATGATGTGTTATTTCATAAAGTTATAGATTTGATGTCAAAATTTAAAGACATGAATATGTAAATAATGTATGACATTTATTATGTCAAGTTAAATCCTTATACGAATGATCCTGGACAAGGTGGTGTAATTATGTAATATTAAGCTTTGGTAATTGCTTAATATGCAAGGATGTAACTTAAAGAGATTCATGTAAAAGTAAGGTCACAAGTGAGTAGGTAGTCACTCAATGTAGAGAGTCATTTACTAGTATTCTAAAAAGTATAATGATATTTTGGAATCTAAGTTTGTTATATGATAATGCGATGACTTCATACAAGTCAAGCCATATCAGTATAAAACATGACTATGAAAAAAGCACTCAATCATTAAAATGATATAACCATTGTTTATGTTAAAGACCAAAGTAATTTAGCAAAATATGGTGTAAAAATCCTAGGTAGGGATGTATAGAGGATTTCCATATAGATGAATAGGGTCTAAAGCTTTTGTAATTAGAGGTAACCTGCAAAAGGAACCCAATTAGGCATAGACTAAATATCTATGACACTAATTCAATGGCACAATTTTTGCAATAATAATCAGGTTATGCACTTATATAAATAAATGAAGAAAATATATCTTTATGTTCATTCCATCTCACGGTCAAGTGCATGTTTGCATGGGAGGTAAACAGAGGGTATGATAATTCTTTTAAGTAGGATGATTCATTTAATGAGTCTAGGTCCCAAGGGAAGATTTAAGTCATACAAATGCATCTATTATATTCACCTATATAAGAGAGGGAAGTGGAAGCTGCTTCTGCGAGATTTAAAAGCTTGTCTCTAAGTTCTCTTGTGAATTCCTAAGATAGAACACATGACTTTAGATGTGTCGGGTATATATAAAATCATATGAGACATATAATATGTTTAGCACCGACGGTTGTCATATATACGAATTATAATTCAAAGCTAAGTCTATTATGAATTCAGGCAATTCGTGGGTGCTAGACTATGTAAGGTTCAATTCGAAAGACACATATACTTATGTATTCTATGCCTAATGAATGAAAGAAGAAGATTAATCGAAAAATGTAGAGAATTGTGAAAATTGGGGAAAATTGTTGGAAATTTTCAAAATCCTCAATAATATAAAACTGATAAATATATATTTATATATTTATTGTATAATTTATGGTGAAAAGATGTAATCATTCAAGACATCTTTTGAAGTAAAAGATGTGTCTATTCATTTATGACTTTTAATTCATGATTTTTCATGAATAGGTGCAACCCATAATTTGGATGTGTCTCTTTATATATAAATTAGATGTGCCTATTCACTCATACTTCTTTAAAGTGGTGTGAATGGACTATAAAAAGGTTAGACCTCATTCTAAAAAATCAATCTAAGTAACTCATAGTTTCATTATGAGTGGATTCTCTATAATAATATTTTTTAGTTTAAAATAATATTAGTTTTAATTTCTTATTTTTCTCATTATGGTTTTGATTAAATATTAATTATACACTTAATATTTAATAAGGATTAAGTTCCTGACCTATCTTATCTTGGGAGACAATTCACTGTCAACCTTGTGCAGTATATAAAGGGCGAATATTATCTTAAAGAAAGAGTGAACATCACTCGATTCAGATGAATATTATTTTATCAGAATTATTAGACTATTTTCAAAGAGATATTATAACAAATGTTCCATCACCTCAGTTGCGTTTTATTCGGATCCGTTATTCACATGAAGGTTCCGAAACCAAATAAAACTTAAACCCGAACCAGTGCTATTGCAGAGAAGATTATGTATATTACGAGTTGGATTTAATAAACTTATAAGAGTAACCCTAGAGTTCTAGGTATGGGTAGCGTTGGACCTAATGAATTGAAGTCCAATCAACCGAAGCTCAGTGGTCTCAGACTTGCCCTTCTCCGACTAGAAGAATGGTTAACTTATAAAGGACCTAGAAATAACAACTTCTTCATCAAGGTAAACAATGCAGGCGTTGCATCTCTCTATATATATGATGGTAATATTCATCGCTTCGAAATTTAAGATATAAAACTGAAATTGCCAAATCCTTACCTCAAAATTATATGAATTTCTTTAAGTATTTAAAGTTGATAAGAGCTATTTTGTACTTAATATTTTAATATCTTTTGCTCTTGATTTATCATTATTTGTTAAAAAAGCCCAATCAAACATGAAATAATTGTTATATTTTTAGTTTGGATTACTACTCCTTGTTTGGATGTCAATTTGTAGGTTTTTGGACCTATTTTCATGCAAATTTGGGCTTAGAATGGACAAGGAACGAATCTGGGCTGAAGAATGACAAAACTGTAAATAAAGGGACAAAATGCAAATTTCCAACAGCTCCCATGGCCGTGGCCATGGCCACGGGCTGCCCGTGGGAGGCGTCAAGCATGATTTTTCACTTTCCTGATCTGATTCTGAAAGAGGTATCCGATCTGGGCTATTCATGCACGAATTTTAGATAGATTCAGATTGTGTATATGGTCCTATAAATAACATAGTTCTCAAATCAATTTATGTATCAATTTTCATAATTCATAGCTAGTAATTTAGTAGTAGTATTGTAGAGACGATACTCGGTAGGGAGACTTTAACGCAAGGCGAATGATTTCTGTATGAGTAACTATAGTTGTATCTATCTTTTCTATTTTCTTATTTAATATGATTATGTTCTAATTTCCTTTATACTAAGATTAGATGGATCATGCCCATGATTAATTAGATCAACCATTTTATCATATTTTTATGTGAATTTATTATGTTGCGAGTTATGTTTTATGTTCTTAATGCTTCTAAATATCTAGTCAATGTTTAGATGAATTTTGTCACATAGTTCAAGTACCGAGAGGAAAAGACTAGTGAGAGCTTGTGTGAAACATAACCATAAATTAAATTTAACTTGAGATAGTCTAGGTTATTTGTGTAGTTTCGGTAGTAACTATATTTAAACGAGTCGTGATGGTTAGTGAATCCGATAATTTTTATAAAATTTAATGCTTTTCATATTATTTAAATTTCGCATGGAGACTGTGGGGTTAATAATTAAAGCATGGGTGCTATAACTAGAGATAAAGTAGTGATTAATTTAAAGAAATTTCACTATCACAATAAAATAAAGTCCATAACTTGTATGATAAACCAATTGATCTGATTATGAATGGGTAGATGAAGTCAAAATCTTAGCACGTTTTCTTATTATTGGTTAAAATCCTAAAATTTAGTAGTTTAGTTTATTTAGTAATTAATTAGTTCTCTTAATTTAAAAAACCAAAACTTTTATTGCTCAAATTAGATAAGTTGAAGAATAGTCAAAGTTGGTAAATAATTAATTTCAATTCTCGTGGGAACGAGATTTTTATTATTACAATTTGATTAGTGTATACTTGCACTTCTCACTGAT
The DNA here is from genome assembly GCA_032359685.1 of Pittosporum tobira. Lineage (NCBI taxonomy): Eukaryota > Viridiplantae > Streptophyta > Magnoliopsida > Apiales > Pittosporaceae > Pittosporum > Pittosporum tobira. Next base: position 7,821 of record JAUMHB010072826.1, on the reverse strand, counting down.
CAAAAGTAACAAAAAATAAATGTGCTGACTTCAAAATTATATGCAGTCAGTCGGTATAGACTTGTTGACTCATACTTTGACTTTGTGCATTTTTATACTCCATCCGTCTCAGTTTTATTACAAAACTTTGACTTTTACGGAGTTTAAAAAATTTGTTTAATATTATAATTTTAAAAAGGAGAATAGTGATTGAAGTAGTAATATTATAATTTTAAAAAATAGAATAGTGATTGAAGTGGTGAGGTATAGTATTGATATTATAGTTTTAAATAGGAAAATAATAATTGAAGTGGTTGGCCATATTTGATAAAATAAGGGTAATTTAGACAATTTATATTATTAAACTTTTCAAAAATGGAAGTTGCAATTTTTATGGGATATTCAAAAAAGACAAGTGTTGTAATTTTTATAGACGGATGGAGTAGATATTAATAGATGTGATGACTTTTTAAAAATATAAATTAAAAAAAAACTGAAAAGGCCTATGCTTGTTTAACACAGCTTATTTCAGAATAATTTATAGCTTATTTGTTAATTAAAAAAATTTTGAGCAAAAAAAAATACTTATTAATTAACTTTTTAAAGTAAATTGATAATATTGTTATACTTAACCTATATTTTTTTTAAATTAATAAAAAATTATTTTTAAAATAATTAATTTTTAAAAATAAATTATAATCAATTCTAATAATTATAATCAAACAAGCGTGGTATTTGATATTGTTGAAGTCCAATGGATGTAATTTCAACCGGTGCCTCCATACGAATACAAGTGACACTTTAATCCGTCTTCATTATTAGACATTTGGGCCGCAGCCCGCCTCGTAATGCACAAGCCTAGAGGTTATGGTATCAATGCCCAAATCTCAACCATGAAACCATCCATAACGGAATACAATCTATACGGTCCAAATACGCTCCTCCGCCGCAAGCCACAAAACTAATCTCACCGGCTGCCGACACTACTTGACACGGATCGTTGACGTGTCATATAGTATAGCAATACTAACCGTTCATACAGCACCAATCCAACGGCGCATAATCATCACCAACAAAATATTTCAAAATCTCAAAATCTTCAGACTTTCCCGCTCTTCATAAACTTTCACGGTTTTCAATTATAAAAGCCCTCCAAATATCCAAACCCCATCATCCCAATTCACTCAACAGTTCCCATTTATTGTTCTAAATTAACATTCCCATTTTAAAATGGCCCGTACCAAGCAAACAGCAAGAAAATCCACCGGAGGAAAGGCTCCGAGAAAGCAGCTGGCAACCAAGGCAGCGAGAAAATCGGCTCCGGCGACCGGAGGAGTGAAGAAGCCCCACAGGTTCAGGCCGGGAACAGTGGCGCTGAGGGAGATCAGGAAGTACCAGAAGAGCACCGAGCTTTTGATCAGGAAGCTTCCGTTTCAGAGGCTGGTAAGGGAGATTGCTCAGGACTTCAAAACGGATCTGAGGTTCCAAAGCTCGGCCGTGGCTGCTCTTCAGGAGGCGGCTGAGGCGTACTTGGTGGGTCTGTTTGAGGATACTAACCTCTGTGCGATTCATGCTAAGAGGGTCACGATTATGCCAAAGGATATTCAGCTTGCAAGGCGTATTCGTGGAGAGAGGGCTTAGGTGGTGGTGGTTTAAATGTCAGATCTAAGGTTTATGTAGTTTCTCTAGTTTTGTGCTCTAGAACTTTGTTTTTGATCTATGTTGATGTATGTCGATTGAAAATTAATGAAGAATCAAATTTATAACATTTTGGGTTCCATTTGTTTGTGTAAAGTTCTGTGCGGTTATTTGATGCAGGAATTATGTGTTTTTCTTCTTGTTCCATTTGTGCAGTTCACCTATTAAGAAAATTTAAATTAAAATAAAAAATTTCAGAAGACAAATATAAAATCTCTTTTGATTGCATGAAGGCTTGTCACATACATATTTGGACAAAAAATTAAATACATGCTGCATAAGTTTGCTAACCATTATTGTGACTTAAACAGAAGTTCGTACATCCAGATTAGCACTTCGAAAGCATTACATATCGTGAAAAGAATACTTTCTATTTTTGCTGCTTCTTCCACAAGACCCCCATCCTCCTCAGCATGTTCCCATTTTTCTTCTTCAGAAAATCATCATCAAAATCCTCAGGGTAAGGTGAACTAATCTTACCACTTGAGGGATTATAATTACTGTCCAACGATCCTGTTCTCTCGACTAAATTTCCATTATTCCCCGCAGAAAGCATAGAAGCAGCTGCCTCTGCTGCTTTCCTCCACTGGTCAGACTGCACCTTTACCCTTCTCAACTCCACCTCCATTTCTGACTTTGCAAGCTGTGCAGCCTCCAATTGTTCAGTCAATTGGTTTGCCCTCCTGTTACTCTTATCTGCTTCCTCTGTCATGTAATTTAGCTTCGTTAGATCCTCTTGCTCAGCAGCCCTTATTTTGCCTGGTTCAGTAACAACTTCATCCTTAACATTTCCCCTCTCTGTTTCCTTTTTCACTTTTCCCAGCTTTAGCATTTTATTTTCCTCTAAAACGGTCTGTAATTCTTTCTCCGTATCTCTCAAACTTGCCTTCAATTTTTCAGCATCTAACTTTACTTTGTTCAGCTCCTTTTCCAATTGGTATTCTCTTTGTCCCAAAATATTGCTCTTTAGCCTCATATTCAGAAGATCATTCTCCTCGCAAATTCCCTGCAATTCTGTTTCCTTATCCATAAGGTTCGCCTTTAACTCCTCGATCTCAGCTTTTGATTTCTTTAGTTCCGCCACCAACTCAGCCTCTCTCTGGCTCCATGTCAACTTTATTTGCTCCACCAATTCATAAGCATTTCTGTTCTCCATTGTGTTTCTAATTTGTTCTTCATGGTATCTACTCTCTGCGATTTCCAAAGCAGCCCTTAAATTTTCTACTTCAGAACTTACATGTATAAACTCTGGGTCAGTGGACTTCTCCTTTTCTCCATTTTCTCGGCTTTCAAGTTTAACCTGACAGGGAGAATTTTGAGAGTTGAGTTTGTTAACAAGATCTTCCAGAAAATTTACACGTGTCCTTGATTGATCTAATTCCAAAGCTATGGCATTATATGCTTCCATGGCTTTAGTATTATCCGACCCAAGGGCCTCAACAGTTCTTTTGGCTGTTTCCAGTTGGAACAGCGTTTGACCAACTAGGGCTTGGGCCTGAACTTCCGACTCCTTGCAATCCCTTAGCTGATTTTTCATGTCCTCTGCTAGTAAAAGTGTTTCTGCTAGGTTTTCCTTCACAGCGAGTAGCTCAGTAGATGCTGATTCTGCTTGCTTGGTTTGTTTAGCCTCTGAAGCAGCTACCATTTCAAGCTGGACCTTGAGCTGACTAATCTCATCTAGTGCAGAGGCCAATGCTGCTGACTCGTAAGAGTCACGCTTATCTTGGGACTCTGAATCTTTCTGTGCTTGCTGCTTCCGTGATTCTGACAAGCTGACCTGATCCTTCACCTTCTTCAAATCTTTCTTTAGTTGAGATATCTGATAATCCAATTCCCTGTTTGGGCCTTTTTTCTGGAGCTTGCACGAAGAAGATAACGTTTAGAAATGACATGCAATATGCAGTGACATTGAGCTAAGAAAACGAGAGATAACACTCGGCAAATTGTTTCTGCAACTCGAACAGATCATGTGAAATAGCTCTCAACTCAACTAAAGCCTCTCATAACAAACTAATACGTTAGGCGGAAAATGAATCCTATACCATATAGAAAGAGAACCAACGACAAAAAAAGAAAGAATGGATACAAATAACAAACTATAGTATAATATCACATGACATGACACGGGGGTGTTGGCTGTGTTTGGAAAGAAGGAATATTAAACCTTGTATTAATAACATATATTTCCAATTTTTACAACCTGTGTCTGAAGCATGATAGCAAACCACAAAGGGCATGATTAACTATGCAAACTATCACGGTAACATAAAATAAAAATGGTTGCATTGCAAATTGGTCACATGTTAGTAAATTTTAAATTTTACCTCAGGCACTGAACTTGTGGGTGACCTGCCTTCAGGAACTTTAGAGCTTCTGTCTTTTGTTGGAGCCCTTGTTTGGTTGGAAGAAGAGGCAGAATCAGATTCAAATGCAGTTGTCTTGAGTTTGCATATGGCTCGCGGAGAGATCCTTTTAGGCACTTCCAAAGTCAGACCTCGAGCAGTGATCTTCCGAGGCACTTTTGAAGAAACTGCTTGAGGAGAGATTTTCTGAGGTACTTCTGAAGAAATGGACTGAGGAGACTTTTTCTGAGGTACTTCAGAAGAACTTTTTCTGCAACCAAAAGCAGTCAAATCAGAGTCAACCACATTCTCAATTAATATAAATATCAGTTGGCATAAATATTATGAGGAAACTGCAAGTAACAGCCTCTGTGTTCTAGATATTCTGCCACATTATGCATCAAGTCAGACCAAAACCACTAGAGTCATTACCCACAGATGGGTAACAAATCAACTAGAATAAACACAGTTCCTTAAGACTAGAAAGTATAATAAGGACCACGTGTGGTGTGGGCAATAAAAAACCTAGCAATTATAATGGGGACACAAATTAATAAAGAAACCTACGTATAGAAAAATTAATATAAGAATAATGAGAAAAGTTATGAATTGTCAAATATATGTGCTGATGTGCATAAGTTGCAAGCTGAAAAGGATGCAAATGAAATTGAGTGATTAGCTTGGGATTAAGAAAATACTAGAAATTGGACCAGAGCTATGAGAACAGAGATAAAATTGCTCAAATGCCTGAAATAGACTTTTAACACTACTGCATTCAATATGTGCTCAGCCTAGAAAATCTACATGTACAATGTATAGAAGGAACCATAATCATATGCATTGTCGTATGTCAAGTTTTTTTAGCAAAACCCAATTATCCAAGAAACAAAGAAAAGAAACTAGAGCAAGCAATCTGCCATAGATGACAAAGTTGCTGCAATAATTATCACGCAGAGAGATGTCTTTTATTTTACATTGATCCCCAAATCTAAGGTTTATCTAACTGGATCACCGAGTTTCATAATAATCAGCAAGAAGAGATAAAACCATAGCTGACAATTTGCTTAAAAATCAGCTGCAAGACAATTAAACAATATAGCTTCTATGGACCACTCATGGAGGAAACCCATCCCCCAAATGTTTACATTGCCCTTCCTGGTGGTCCAAGCAGGGTGCCCTGCACAACCCAAAACAAAAGATGGGAGAGAAAGACTCACTAGACCAGCAACTATACTCAGAAATTTTCAATTAAAACTATTTAAATTGTTGATGGACAGATGAAATCATCGATTTCCATTCTCAACAGACGAGATGTATTTGATATAGTTTCAAATATATAAGGCAGACTGAAAACAGCTAAATAACAACAGTACTATATTCTTACAATTGTCAGCAGGAAAAACAAACCACCATAAAAAAAAAATCTTTGAAAAGCACATAGTTGAGCATCTTCACCAGTAATGGGCCCTCTCGACTTGACCGGACAAACCAAAATTCATGATAACATACATACGGCATCTAAAAGTGTAAATGCAACCTACTATATAGCTGTTCGTTTACCCAATTCACCAGAAGAACAGAACAACTCCATAAATTCAACCTACCAACTTTCAGATAACCTTTAGAAACGCAGAAATAGTGTCCATTAAAAGGCCATCAAACACACCTTGCTTTGGGAGTCTGCATATCTTTATCTACTTCCTAGCAATAGAGTGAAATAAATTTAAGTGCTTGATACTTCAATGCTCGTTGCCCCACAGCTCCTGCAAAAAGTCAGAAATATCACAAGCCAAACAAGAGAAATATTAAGGCATGGGGAATCTCATGCGAATGAAAATGTACATGACTGAAGTGTAAATGCTTCAAGAACAAACTCTCCATAATCTCCGTCTTAATTTTCTACCAAACATTTAATGCGTATGAATATATCCTCTTTATTAATGTACATATATTCAATGAATAATAACCAAACAAAGCAAAATATGTACTCCTTAATTTTCCTTCTTAAATTTCTATATTGATTACTCTTAACACACCTAAAGCATGGGTGACACCCATTAGTGATTGACTTGTCGTAATCTAGACAGCTACTGGTGCAAAAACTAATCCATTAAGAAAATAGCAAAAGTGGCAAATTACCCTTTTAGCCTTTACGCAAACTGCATCACATCAAGTGGATACGGAGATTTCGGTAAATTTGGAGGTCATTCAGGAGCTATTTTGTCCATTAGAAACTTGCACAGCTTCAGCCGTGATTATGGGTGATGTTACTTTAGGGTGTTTGACATTTTGAAGAAACGAGCAATTTTTAAAGCTAAACAGCTCAGAAACACCACTCAGGTGTGGGGCTCTATACACTCTTTCCAGACACTCCATCCGTTCCAAATTTAAAACTCTTTTGAATTCTATCAGATTAAATTTATAAAATTTGAAAATTAAAATTATGATATAAATTTGAAGAAAAGGGACGTGAGCACATGCTCACCAAATTGCTTGAGCATGAGTGTTTTAAAAGATGTACCCTAAACAAATTAATATTAAAAGGTAAATCACTAAAACACTCGTGCTCAAGTAATTGCATAAGTATTTGCTCACCTCCTGCGACCTTAATTTAAACAAAAGGGGTGTGAGCACATGCTTACCTAATTGTGTGAGCATGAGTGTTTTAAAAGATGTATCATAAGCAAATTGATATTAAAATGTACATCGCTTAAAACACTCATGCTCACGTAATTGTGTGAGCATTTGCTCACCTCCTGCGACCTCTATAAATTTATTAAGTTTTTAAAACTTCTAAGTTTGCACGAAGTCGCGATTTATAGGTAATTTATGACATTGATTCTGACATCAATTAAAATTAAAATAAATTAACTTCAAATTTGAATTTTAAGATTTCACAAATTTAATATATTAAAACTAATATGTATTTTTAATTTTGGAACGGATAATCATTTTGCTTCTTCTTACTTCTTACCCTTTTCATAAAATACCTACCCCTGGACCCAAATTGATGAATAGATCAAGGGTTCTAGGCAAATGAAGGCCAAAACAAATAGGCATCTCAAATTTATGAACAATGTAGCTGAAATAATTCTTAGTCAGCATTAAAAAGAAAAACATCATTACAGCACAACCAAGAAAAATAAATAAGTAGTCATGGATAACATAATAAAACCCAAAATCTAGCAGGCGTTGTGGGATATACGTACTATAATGTTATTCGTAGTACCCAGAAAATTAAGGATCATTTTCCTTTTGTTGTTTCCCAAGAACCAAACGTATACCCAAAAATTGGAATAGGCAGCTGCAGCTGTTTCGTTCTTACCTTACCAAGAGAATGTTGGGTCTGAACTCTGAACTCAAATAACATCAAACCATTATAAGAAAAAAGAAGCGAAATGGGGAATGGATTGTTTGGATTTTGGAATGGATGAGCTTTAAGCTAATTGCTTCTTCCGTCGACGCAGTTTCCAAATCCACCTTCTTCATTTGTCTTTGTTGGCCTGGTAATGGTGTGTCTGTTGTGTTACCGTAAGAGAGAAGGGAGAAATGTGTCGTTTTGTGAGAGGGCAGTTGACAAATTATTGTGCCAGAGTCCCAGAGATTTTTGGTGAAATCGCGTTAGATATATTATTGTGTTGTATCTTTAAAAAATGTTGTGTCAAAATGTTTATTTGTTGTTTTATTAAAAAAATATAATATTACAAAGTACATGATATTGTATTTTTTTATTTATATTTATTTAAATTTGACTCTTGATTAATTATCTAACAATAATTAAATATTTTTCATCTTTTTTTAA
>JAUMHB010072825.1:12144-29753 GCA_032359685.1 Pittosporum tobira | reverse complement strand
AGGGGTGGAGGGTGACAAAAATCGGAGATTTTGGATTGTGGATTGGAAAACAGATGTGTATGAAGAGTTGTTTGGGGTGTAAACGATTTCGGATGTTGTGATGTCCGCGAAATGAGGCTCAAGAAGGCATTGGACAAAGTCAGTAGCGGCTGAAGAAGGTGCTACACGAAAATTTAGTACGAAGAGAAGAAGATATGCAACTGAAACCACGGTTGGAGCCTTCATTTCTATTGATACTTGTTTGTGTTGCATCGGAGATTATAGGGCTGCCGTCCCTATTTATGGTGCACTTCTGGAGATAAAGTCCTGAACAGCGGAACAGGTGAGTAATAAAAACCCATTAAAAAAACAAGTCAATGCATGCTGTTTATGATATATTAAACCCTGAGTTTCAGAAATGATGAAACTCTATCGTCTATACGCAGACGTCCTTTGTTGTGGTCAAAATTGATAAGCAATCCAAATAATTAAAAAGATAAGTAATTAATAAGACTCGGAATAATCTTTAAAATGAAGTCGAGAAATAACAACAGACGCAAAAACAGGAATTTTCGCTTGCGTCTTCTAGTTTCTAGTAAGCTTTCTTTAAATATGATGATATAATAACTCGACGTCGCTGGCGAATAGTTGCATTATTTAACTTGAAGTTGTTGCAAGTTGTCAGTATTTGATGGCGGCAAATGGCAAGCCCACCTAACTTTGTTCTACTTCGCCTGTACCCAAGAAATTTTCTAATGAGAAAAACTAGAAAGGGTGCAAGATATTGCACCTCTTTATTGAATCACTTTAATTAATGATCCAATTGACGCCAATACAAGTGGATAACCTCTTTTTTGGTGTCTTGTAATAGTCGTTGTTGACAAAAATATGGCAGCCATTGATAAAGATTAAGAAAAGTTTTAAGTTATGATTCCTACTTTAAATGCTTATCTTTCATTGATTTTATTCCAAAACAGATCTGTGTATTCGCGTTTAAGAGTATAAATATTTGCACAAGAGATATATGGTGCGAAAATAAGAGCATTAGAGCACCCTTAACACTGGCTTCTTTAAAGACACAAACTTTATAACTTAAACCTCTATATCATGAACAAGGGCAGTTTAGAATGAACAAACCATAAATACCCCAAGTTGCTGGTTCCAATCCGTTACAGGTCTGTCATTGTTTTTGGATTGGAATTAGTCATATCTATATTCTGTATTAATATATAAAGCAAAACCCTTTGTTTAGAAAAAGTCATTTTTTGACTTGTAACATCTCAAATCATGTATTAGTTTATTGTGGGCTATGTGCGCCCTGTAGAGCGGGAACAAAGCTGTTAGTATATTTCTAATACTAAAAACACTATTACAATTTTATTTTTCATACACTTCTAACCAATCCATCTGCTGGCCAACCCGAATGCTGTTTTACCTAAAGTCCCCTCATCCTCCCAAGCTTGGCCTATAATTCCGTAGAACCTTATTATAGTATCAAATGATAACACAACTAGTACTGTCTTTGTTCGAACTTTGTTCTTTTCGATGGAAAGAAACAACTAATACCATTGGAGCTAAGCGCCATAGGCAATATGCTTTGTTCATGGCCGAAAAGATTATGAAAATTAGTGATTTCAATTATAACAAATGGGACCCACAAAATGTAGAAAAGATCCTTGGAGACCTAACCACCTGCTGTATCATACTCCCTCTGTCCAAAAAAGAATGAGATTTGACTCATCATTTTGTCAAAATGATGAATCAAGCCTCATTCTTTTTTGGACGGAGAGAGTAATATGCACGACATATTCATTTGTGCAGTTAACGGCTATTTGCATCTGGGTCTCGTCGAGTGGGGGGTGGCAATGGCTAGAGGTTTTGGGGTTGAGGCTGACAAGAATCGAAGATTTTGAACGGATGTGTATGAACCATTGATGGTGGAGTAAAGTAAACGACTTCATTAGAGTTATCGTTTGTTTCGATAGTGATTTATGTAACAATGACCGCTATTTATAGTGCTCCTTCTGGAAATGCAGTCATAAACAAGAAGGGGGATGGGCCTTGACAAATTTGTGCGGTCTATCTTTGCCTGAACTCAGTATCTACTTAAATGTCTTCCTAGAACAAGTAATTGGGAGATGTGAAAGTTCTGAAATGGATTACGGCTGGATCTAAATACTGATCTCGAAAGGAATAATTATTAGATTTCGAAGTGAGAAATAACAATTCGAACTATTGGAGATTGTGAGTCCATTTCTAAAAATAGTCTGATCACAACTAGATAGCTTTCCTAAACTGACATTTTGCTCACTCAAATTGTTATCCTTAGGTTCCAATGTCAGGCTTGATTCGTTCTCCCGACTACTTCAATGTTTGTAACCTCAAATAGTTGCTTTAGTAGCAGTGAGTATTATGATAAGTATCTTGGTAAGACGTATATATGTTACGAGGTAAAAATTTTGTAGGGACAATTAAGTGCTTACGAAAAGATGATAGTGTTATGGATGTTTTCACAAGAAAAGAAATAAAAAAGTAAAATAGAATGTTTATCATTTTTATGTCGGAGGCTTTTAATTTGTTGAGTTTTTGCGAACAAAATTCAAACTTTATAAAAAGCTCATTTAATTTAGCGAGTAGGAAAAAAAAAAGGGCTCATGTAACCTGTGAAACTCAAACTTGATAAATTTGGCTCAATAAATATTTATTCATAAGAAGTTCAAGCTCGATTTGTCAAAAGCTCATTACTTAACCTCATTTATTTAGTTAAACATGAGCTCAATAAAGAAATAAAATAAAAAGCTAGCTCACTTCAATGAATTGAGCTTAAACTTAACACGCTTTGGTTGATTCATTTACGGCCCTCAATTATCTTATTTAAAAGTAGTTAATGGAAGATTAGGCATTCCAATTGCAAACTAATCTTTAGCATGCAAGCCTTCTCGTTATTTAAGAGTAGTTAATATATCCTCTGTGTAGGTTTACATACCGAAGACTGACACAACAAAAATTTATTTAGGTATAAAATGTAACACAATGTGTAGAAATTACAAACAAATTAGGCATGATTATTATTATATGACCACATGAGGCCAAACCAAATTGAGCACAGGATGTGCATATATATACTCGTATCTAGGACTTTGATGGAAATGGGGGAATGCTTTGCGCATGCTGGAAGAAGTTTTCAGGATCAAATCTGCTCTTGACTTGGACCAGCCTCTTGAAATTATCATGAAAGTATCTAGTACCCCAAATGCTTGCCTCGGCATAAGTTTTGGTGCCATATCCCAACTCAAGATCGTTATAATTCACGTAAGAACGTCTCGGATTCTTAGAGACATAAGGAGTTAAGTAAGCGGATAGGCTTCTGAGCCATTCCAAGCGCTTCGTTTGGATTGCCACTGGCGTAGTTCCATCCCAATACACCCCTTGGAAGAACATGTACAAGTTCCCTGCCCTATGAGGGAATGGAATTGCTGATTCTGAGAATGTATCCATCTTTCCACCGTAAGGTGTCATCAATAAATTTGTTGCTCCAACGTCTTGCTGTAGTAACCATCTCCATACCCCTTCAAGGCCATTTTTTGAAATAGGGTCCGTAACATAGTCTGATTTCGATTTGAAAAATAGCTTAGGAGGCAAATTTGGGTCCAACAACTCCTCGAGAGACTCTCCTTTGGGAAACCCAACATTCCCAGCAAACCAGAGGGTGGATTTTACCCAACTCATTTCAAGGCAGTCTTCTTTTGTCAATCCCAACTCGGGAAAGCCCTTTTCCACGATTTTTAGTAGTCTATTGGCCCGGCCAAGGAACAAGGATTGGAAATAAACTAGTACAGTTTTTTTTGAACTATCTGCCGTCAAATTCACAGGCGTCATTCGAACTCTGATATATAAATTTCGCTCTGTTTTCGGAGCAAAATATTGAAACTTATGAACAAGATTGGTTGCGTTCTGTTCTAATGTCCTTGTAACCTCAAAGACAGTAACAATTTTAGGCACACGGACTAACTTTATTTTCCAGGCAAGAACAATTCCAAAACTAGAAGCACCTCCCCCTCTAATGGCCCAAAAAACATCGGCGCCAAGGGACCTTTTATCGGAGTAAATGTTTCCATTTTTGTCCATGAAGCGAACATCAATGACATTGTCGGCACCGAGCCCATACTTTCGTTTCAAATTGCCATACCCTCCCCCGCTCAGGAATCCACTAATACCAACAGTGGACCAAGTACTTCCAGTAAATCCGTAAACGTCAGTTTTCTCGGCAATTCTGTAATACACTTCAGAAACAGTTGCACCGGCTTGAACCCAAGCAGTCCCACTTTCAACGTCAACATTGATGTCACGGAAATTTCGCATATCAATTATGACAAATGGGACGAATGCCATGTAAGATTGTCCCTCGGAGTCATGACCGTCTCCCCGGATCCTAACCTGCACGGCGTTGTCCCTGGCACATCCAAGGACTATTTGTATTTGGGCTTCGTTGACTGGTGTGACAATGGCAAGGGGTGGGGGGGTGGAGGGTGACAAAAATCGGAGATTTTGGATTGTGGATTGGAAGACGGATATGTATGAAGAGTTGTGTGGGGTGTAAACGACTTCGGAAGTAGTAATGCCCACGAAATGAGGCTCAAGAAGGCACTGAACAAAGTCAGCAGGAGCTGAAGAAGAAGGTACAGCAAAATTTATTAAAAAAAGAAGACAAGCAGCTGAAAGTAATATTTGAGTCTTCATGATTTTGTTACTTGTTGTTTGTGTACTGCATTGAGGATCACAGGGACACTGCTCCTACTTATATAGTGCAATTGTAGAGACTAAGTCAATAATACGGAAGAGAACGGGCCTTGATAAAATTGTTCCGCTTGAATATTTCAAAACATGTAGAAATAATTAAATAAATAAAACTAGTCAATGCATCTGTTTTATGATAAATTATCTGAATAAACCCTGAGTTTCTTAATTGATCAAAGTGCAAACACAGACGTCGTCTGTGGTGGTCAAAATTGATAAGCAATCCAAAAATAAAAACATATAAAAAAAATTTGAAAAAAAAGAAGAAGTGTTCCTTATTTGATCCAGTCACGTTCCTTGTTTGTTGATGTTAGAGGTTATACGTTACCTCGGGCGAGAACTTAATAAGAAGTTGAAGAATTCCAATTGCTGAAATTTTTTGAAGTCAAAATTCAAAACCCTGCTATATATATAATAAAGTTTTCGCGGGAGAATATTTACTCTTTCTATTGCTATTTCAGTTCTAGAGTTAGCTCATAACTTGACTTCTCCCAATACGTGAATGAATTAGTCTCTTAGTTTTGCCATCCCGAGCAATGAATCCACGGCTTCCATCGTTTCCATCGCTTCTTACTTAATGGCTAGATCCTATTTCTACAATGGAGTTAATAATAAAATTTGTTCTCGAGTCAATTTTCTTCGTATTTATTAGCTCGAAACTCTTTTTTGTTTTTATTCTATAAACAAATTCATTTTATTATGTACGAATCAATGTTGATGATTTATTACATTGTTTTTTTTTTTTTATGAGATAACTCGTGGACCTTACATATTGGATGAACCAGTTCTATAATATTGCACCTCTTAATGGAAACCTTATAATTAGTGACCCATTCGGTGGTAATACAGGTGCAAATCCCTATTTCGGCATTTTGGAAAAGCCGCTGCAAACCATAATATGGCAGCTAGCGATAAAGATTAAGAAAAGTTGAAGCCATATGAATCATCATTCTTACTCTGCATGCTTAGGTTTTTCTTCTTTGGTTTGTTTTTTTATCAAAAGGCAAAATAATTTTAATGGTAAAGATTGAAATACCAAAATTCCAAGAGACTTGGATCTTTGTGTCACGGTGCTGAAGGAATTACAATTTTCAGAATAAATAAATAAAATGTAATGGCATAATAGTAATAAGTGGACAATGGCAATTCTGTAATAATTAGAAAGATGCTTTGAATTAGAGAGGGAAGAGGATAAAAGGCAGAAGCGGGCATAACATAATTAGTTTTGCCAGTTGTAAAAGATTCAGTTTCTCTCTCTTCAAGTTTTCTTTCCATACAAGTTTCTCCCATTTCTATATTCATCCGTTTTTTTTTTTTTCGTTAATTCTCACTGATTTTGGATTAATTACAGAAGATTAATTGATATTAAATTGATTATCCTTCTATAATCACTACACTTTGGATTGTACCGACTTGATCTACTAGCACAAGTGGAAAAACCGAAACCGTAAAAGAAAACACAATTTCCAGAGAAATCGTCTAAACTCATAGCTCCTTATTAAAGCTGAACATAACGTTTGATGAAATCGAAATAATCGTCTAAATCCCCAAATAGAAAGTTCTGAACGTCAAACTACATAAAACGAATCTCTGAAGAACTTTGAACCAACCTCATGTTTTACTTTGGTTTGAATTCTGAATCTATGAAAATACGTACACACTTGGTGCCGATCATGTTGCCAATGCTTGAAGTCTTGGCAATCACTGTCATTGTTTCTGGGACAGAATTGTGTATAATTTTTAGTACACAAATGACTCCCTAAAATGTGGGGCCACAAAGCACTTGACAAAGTCTATCTTGTACCAAGAAAAAAAAAGAAAAAAAAAAAAGACAGAGTCTATCATCTGCTAAGAACCTTGTACCCCTACGTATAGTAAGAAAACAATTAATTAACATAGGCAAGTCAAGGTGAGGAAGAAGAGACTAGTCTGCATTTGTTTGGATGCTGATCTGTTTCACAAGGGTTGCTCCTAGTTATAGTGCACTTCCTGCAGATAGAGTCATAAAAATGAAACCGAATGGGCCTTGACAGTCGATGGTTTTCAAGTCGAAGTATGTAGTTCATGTCCCGATTGAAGAACTAATTGTGGAAATGTGACCTTTTTTGAGTAGGGCTACAAATTGAACCTTGGTAAGGATGGACTAGCCTTCCCTCGGCTAAAAGTTTCATTTGTGCTTGACTCGAAATAAGGATACGAGACTATTTTAAATTAGGTCGCTTACTTGAAAATTTTCAAATTGTTATTTTTTATTGATACTCAGAGTTGCTCAAAAAATAAAAAAAATATTCAAGTTTGATTTCTAATCATCCTCGATTTGATATTCAAAACAATTTTCTTTTAAGTTCGACAAACTTTCCGAACTAAATCTGGACCAACTAATATCCAACTTCTTTGGGATTTTACACCTGTAATTTTGAGAATACAACGATCCACACTTGTCAGCCGTAAAAAGAGTGGTTTATGGAAGATCATGGGTCACTGCAATTTCAAATGATCCTTAGCATGTAAGCCTTTTATTTATTTTATGATTTACTGAAGACTGATACAACAAAAATTAATTAAGGTATAAAATGAAAAACACGATATGGAGAAATTACATAAAATTAAGGTATGATAATAGAAAATTAAATGAGCACAGGATGTGCATATATATACTCGTATCTAGGACTTTGATGGAAATGGGGGAATGCTTTGCGCATGCTGGAAGAAGTTTTCAGGATCAAATCTGCTCTTGACTTGGACCAGCCTCTTGAAATTATCATGAAAGTATCTAGTACCCCAAATGCTTGCCTCGGCATAAGTTTTGGTGCCATATCCCAACTCAAGATCGTTATAATTCACGTAAGAACGTCTCGGATTCTTAGAGACATAAGGAGTTAAGTAAGCGGATAGGCTTCTGAGCCATTCCAAGCGCTTCGTTTGGATTGCCACTGGCGTAGTTCCATCCCAATACACCCCTTGGAAGAACATGTACAAGTTCCCTGCCCTATGAGGGAATGGAATTGCTGATTCTGAGAATGTATCCATCTTTCCACCGTAAGGTGTCATCAATAAATTTGTTGCTCCAACGTCTTGCTGTAGTAACCATCTCCATACCCCTTCAAGGCCATTTTTTGAAATAGGGTCCGTAACATAGTCTGATTTCGATTTGAAAAATAGCTTAGGAGGCAAATTTGGGTCCAACAACTCCTCGAGAGACTCTCCTTTGGGAAACCCAACATTCCCAGCAAACCAGAGGGTGGATTTTACCCAACTCATTTCAAGGCAGTCTTCTTTTGTCAATCCCAACTCGGGAAAGCCCTTTTCCACGATTTTTAGTAGTCTATTGGCCCGGCCAAGGAACAAGGATTGGAAATAAACTAGTACAGTTTTTTTTGAACTATCTGCCGTCAAATTCACAGGCGTCATTCGAACTCTGATATATAAATTTCGCTCTGTTTTCGGAGCAAAATATTGAAACTTATGAACAAGATTGGTTGCGTTCTGTTCTAATGTCCTTGTAACCTCAAAGACAGTAACAATTTTAGGCACACGGACTAACTTTATTTTCCAGGCAAGAACAATTCCAAAACTAGAAGCACCTCCCCCTCTAATGGCCCAAAAAACATCGGCGCCAAGGGACCTTTTATCGGAGTAAATGTTTCCATTTTTGTCCATGAAGCGAACATCAATGACATTGTCGGCACCGAGCCCATACTTTCGTTTCAAATTGCCATACCCTCCCCCGCTCAGGAATCCACTAATACCAACAGTGGACCAAGTACTTCCAGTAAATCCGTAAACGTCAGTTTTCTCGGCAATTCTGTAATACACTTCAGAAACAGTTGCACCGGCTTGAACCCAAGCAGTCCCACTTTCAACGTCAACATTGATGTCACGGAAATTTCGCATATCAATTATGACAAATGGGACGAATGCCATGTAAGATTGTCCCTCGGAGTCATGACCGTCTCCCCGGATCCTAACCTGCACGGCGTTGTCCCTGGCACATCCAAGGACTATTTGTATTTGGGCTTCGTTGACTGGTGTGACAATGGCAAGGGGTGGGGGGGTGGAGGGTGACAAAAATCGGAGATTTTGGATTGTGGATTGGAAGACGGATATGTATGAAGAGTTGTGTGGGGTGTAAACGACTTCGGAAGTAGTAATGCCCACGAAATGAGGCTCAAGAAGGCACTGAACAAAGTCAGCAGGAGCTGAAGAAGAAGGTACAGCAAAATTTATTAAAAAAAGAAGACAAGCAGCTGAAAGTAATATTTGAGTCTTCATGATTTTGTTACTTGTTGTTTGTGTACTGCATTGAGGATCACAGGGACACTGCTCCTACTTATATAGTGCAATTGTAGAGACTAGGTCAATAACACGGAAGAGAACGGGCCTTGATAAAATTGTTCTGCTTGAATATTTCAAGAAAAAAAAAAAAAAAACAAACAGTCAATGCATCTGTTTCATGATGAATTATCCGAAGAAACCCCGAGTTTCTGAAGTGATCAAAGTGCATACAAAGACTTCGTCCGTGCTGGTCAAAATTGATAAACAATCCAACTAGAAAAACATTTTTTAAAAATTTAAAAAAGGTCAGAAGTGTAGGGACAAATCTTTAAAAATGAAACTTGATTGGCTTGCGTTTTCTATTTTCTACTGTATTTTTTTTTTTATGACGATCCAGTCATGTTCCTTTATTTTTTTGGGGGTGATGTTTATGTTTAGTTACCGTTCTCGGGGAAAATGTATTAAATAAAATTTTATATTAAAAAATAGAGGACGGGGATATGAGTAAATATTTATACAATTACATAAATATGAGTATTTTAAACAATGTACTTTATATTATAAATTTGTCGAGTGCATATCTATTAAAACACTCATTCTCATACAAATATGTGAGTATGTGTTCAGAACAATTTCTTCCTAAATATATGGGTTATGAAAATGAAATAATTAATTAATACTAAAATTTAAATTGAAAATAAGATTTAAAATGAAATGGTTAAAAGTCAACTGATTACTCATTCTCACACATTTTTTTTTTTAATTTTTAACTGTTATTTTAACGTTAGCAACATATTGCGTTCCCAAAAAATACTTTATTTTAATACAATATTTAATTTAATTTTATTCTAATCTAAATTTTTAATTTTTTTTTTTGGGATTAAAAATTGAGGACCAAATACAAAATTAGAGTGTACACATTACCTTGATCAGGTGAGTATTTAGTAACTAATTAAGAGGTTGAAGAATTCCAATGGCTGCAAAATTTTGAAGTCAAAAATCCTGTTATATAGATATGTACGTATCCCTCCGGACCAGGTCCACAATATATTGCACCTCCTAATGGACTAGTTCTGATGAATGACCCGACCCATTCGACGCTAACACAAGTGCATAATAATTAAAGTAGTGAGATATAATATTAATATTATAATTTTAAATAATAAGATAATGATTGAAGTGATACTATAATATTAGAATAGTGGATGAAATAATAAAATTATAATGTTGAATTAGTAAATAAGATGATGGATCATATTTGATAAAGTAAAAATAATTTAAACAATTTATATTATTAAATTTTCTAAAACGAGAATACTACAATTTTGATGAAACATCAAAAAAATGTTATAATTTTAATAAAATTAAAGAAATATAAATTTAAAAAACCAACCCATTGACTATTTTTTTTAAAAAAAATTGACAATATATATTATAATTAACTTATATTTTTTCTTAAATTAATAAAAATAATTAATTTATAAAAATAAATTACAATCAATTTAAATAATTAATACCAAACAAACCCTAAGAAGGTCATCACTCAATCTATATCTATATATTAAGAGACAAAATTCGAACAACTTTCATCTGGGTCAAATTCAATTCGGCATTCGAGCGAGTTGCAGTGTTCTATTTCTTTCCTTTTATTTTAATTTTATGAGTCCACCCGCTCATTTAAGGTTGCGACTTTCTTATTTCCAGCAAGTTCCAATGGTACGTACGTTCCATTCCTCGCCTCTTCCAACTATTATTTCAAATCTTCTCCAAGCATTTCTCCTTCATATACATACACCCAAGGTAGGTCAGTTTCCTATTTTGATTTTACAACTTTACATAGGTAGACATGCATGTCAACGATGATGTTTGCTGGCGGAGATAATATCCATGGCGATGGGTTAAAAGTGATCGCGGACATCAAGGAGGAAGAAGAGCAAGGCTTCGTCTGGTGGACAGTATAAAGTCTGATTCCAAAAGTCGATTATTTCTTCAATCTTTGTTGGCAACTGTTGTATTTGAAATTGAAAGTAAACCCTATATTTCATAATTGTGCAAGATTCGATGTTTATTACAATTTCCTTAATGTCTGTCTTTTCCAACCAATCTATTGCTATATACAAACAAACAAAAAGATAGAACTTTCATAGAGTCGTTTTTGATTGCTTTGGTACATGTATGTTGTAGTGTTACAGAAATTGATTGTAATTTGAGATTTTTCATTGTATAAATCGTTGTGTTGGAGTCCGAAAGGTCTGAAACTGGTCAATCCTATATAAGAGTCTCCTTTATTTTTTTTAATAGGGTAGAGATGACTTATATATAAACCCTTTCATCAATTTGCCCTCTATAGCATCAAGTTCCTTCTGTTATTTTTCTTCCACTTTCTGTTTTCAATTTGCACTGATTGTGGCTTATCACTAATGCCTCCTAGGAAAAACCTTGGCTTTCGTCCCAATGAACAGGGGCATATTGACATTCCTAGATATATTACTTTCGAGAAGTTAAATCTAAAACTAATTTCATCAGTTTCTTTCAATAAGATTTTGAAGTATTGTGAATTTTTAAAAGGCTCTCTAAATTCGTAAGTGCTGTTCATTTAAGTGATTCTAAGATTAAATATTCAGACTTTACTTGGTACCCTCCTGTTCTGAAGTTAGAGGTAAGTTATAATTTTTTATGTTTTGATTGTTCCATTTTGATTAATAAAATTTGTTCAATTTGGTGTAACATAAGTTTTGCTTTGGGGAGTGGTTTTACCATGAGTGTTAAGGTTGTATCAACTCTTTCTCTGTTTGCAGTATTTTAGGATGGTGTTTGAATGTACATTACACTGATCAAATATTTATCAGCAAAAATCTTTATGTTAAAGTTTTTTAATTTGGACTAGAGCATTTGTATGTAGTTTAATATGCATTGTGTCTGTATACATTTCTAATGTTATCATGTCAGCATATTGGCTTTGACACTCCTTGCAGCGCTGCACCGCAACTTGGTTGACCTTGGAAATATGTCTTGACCATCCAATTAGACCAAACGAGGCATTTTATTCGTCTTGGTTTCTAATGTTATTGTCTTTCTTTTGTCCAAAGTGTTTTATTAGACTCATTTTGGAAAAACCATTACATGTTGCCACTGGCCTATGTTTATGAATGTTTGTATTCAAGTGAAGTACATATGACGATAAATTATGAGGGTGCATTAAATCAAACAGTTTATTCTTACAAGGTTTGAAACTTGGCGCTTAATTGACATATTTAAGATTATATCATCCCTTGGGTGTAATTGAGTTTAATGATTATTTTATTGATTATAATCATGTTTTCAAAATTTGATTAGGTACTGATTAATCGTAGCTGTATGTTCCATCGGATCTCACCAGTGTAAGAAGATTATGGCGGAAGGTCGGAGACTCCATAGATAGGCGCATAACTTTACAACGACAATATCAAGCGTTTGATTTAGCAGGAGAGTCTCCCCTCAGAACGATACTAGCCTGGAAGGTCTCATTACGATGACCAATCCTGTACGTTTCTTTTCTTTCTCCATTCCTTTTAGGTTTTTGCTATCAAATTGTTCAAATTTGTTCTTAAATTTACGATTTTTTTACTTTGTGTATTGTGAACTATAGTTCATCTTAAATCTACATTTGATGTTAAATATTGTTCTCATTTGCTTTTATATTTTTTATCTCTAATTTTGGCCCTTGAACATTTATAATTTCAGTTTGTATTTTTTGAGTTTCTTTGACTTGCCTAATGGTCATCGGCCTTCAACAAGTGAGCCTTGAAGGAATAGAGAGATCTTTAGACGGATCCTTCTGCCCAATTAACCATCCATTTGTAAGTCCATTTGGTTGTCTTTCAATTTTCACTTAATTGATAATTTTCTATTACATTTTTTCCTATTTCTCATGACTTTTTACAACGACAAAGTTCTAAAATATTTATGAACAATTATCATGAGAAATATAGGAAAATAATTTAAGAGTTTTGTTTTCTACTTTTGTTTCATATTCTCATAATATTAAGCATATTATTGTTACATAACTTGGTAGGCATTTTTAATTTCGTTGGTGAAGATGTACACACTTCTTTGTTTCATACTATTATTTATCCACTCTTTTACTTAAAACATCCATAATGGATGGTTACAGAATGATTTCCATAATGGTGTTGTTGTATGGTGTTATTTATGTAATATATTCTTATTTTTCTGTTATAAATCATTATGGTGTTTCTCTATGTAATATATTCTTTCCTTTCTGCTATAAATCAATGAACATATCTTTCTGGAGTAGGAGATAATGTAATCTTGGGTAGATGAAGTCACCTAATTAATTATCTCTGTTGCTTATTTTATTCATCTGGAATTGGGTGCTCTGCAGTGCAACATTTATATGATCTTACTGAGATTGTGCAACATTTATATGATCTTACTGAGATTCAATTTATCTAAGTCAAATTGCTTAAAGCATTAAAGGTTTTTTGATTTGGGATCAGGTTTTACGGCGAGAAAAACAAATAATCAATACTCTATTATGCTCAAGCACACTCCACCAACAAGATCTTTGGCCACCACCACAAGAAAATACTTCACCTCCACTAGAAGCAAATTCCTACTTTTGCATTACCACATTCCAAAAACGGTACGAGTTTTTCACGTTTTAACAAATTAAGTTTTGAGTTGAATTTGGACATATCAATATTATACATAAATTCTAGTTTGAAGTGTGTGGTGGAATTTTTTTGTTGCAAATTTGAGTATATGTTATTAATGATGGTGATGTTGTAATTAATTTTGTGATTGGAATTTTAAGGCTCAATTTGGGTTTTATATATTTTGAGTTTAAATTGTTGAATATATGTGATTTGGATTTCTGTAGTAATTTTGGGATTGATTTTTATGTTATTTCTTCTTCTTCTTCTTCCTTATTTATATATATATATATATACATTAAAAATAATGAAGAATTATTTAAACGTAGCCCAGCGCAATGCCCAATAGACAATATTAGTGATGATGCTATCTACATTTAAGACGCTCCCACCTTCTTTTCCCCACTCTTTCTCTCTATTTGTTTGTTTGTTTGTTTTTTTTTTTTTTTTTGAAGTTTCTTCATTATGATCTGAGTGGTAAAGAGGAGAGTGGCCCATTGTCGTAACCAGGTTTGGAGTAGAGACTCATTTCAAAACGCATTTTAAATATTTAAATACAAGTATTGACCACTCATCATATCGCATTAACTATCAAATTTCAAACCAAATAGAAATCTTCATAATTTCATTATTTTAACTTTCCTTCTGTCGTTGTATCAATTTTTAAAATTTTCATTTTTTTTCCCTCTATAATGGTTTCATCATGTAATTTGGAGCTTTAAATAGTTTTTCGCTCTTCGTTGGATTCATAACGCTATTTTTATTATTAAATATTTGAACATAACTAATGATATTTCCTAATTCATTATATATATATATATATATATATCACCCTTTTCTGTTGGATAGTAAAAGTATATCTTACCTTTCTCTCTTTAGAATATATATATATATATATATATATATATATATATATATTAATGTTATTAAAGAAGCACTGAAATGGGTGCTTTAATTTTTTTTAACATGAATTTTGTGAATAAATTAGTTTTTTTTTCATTATTATTTATTAATAATAGTTGCTAATACTATGAATTTTTTTGATCTGGCGACTCGCAATGGAGCATCAAATGAAGAGATACTAATGAAGTAAATAAATCTTAATAGATGTGGGTTATTATATTGTACAAACAACTTATACACCAAGAAGTCTTAGGAGTTAGAGACAAATGGAAAGAAGAGGAGGAGGATGATGGCAGTATTTTTTCATAAGGTCGAGTCTACGTAATTTGTTTGGATAAAGAAAAATGGCATACATAATTTTTTCATAAAAATGATCAGTTTAAAATATATATATATATTTTTTTATTTTATTTATTTATATATTTTTATTTTTGTAGATTGGTTATGTATCCATGTCATTGTAATAAACTCTTATATGAAATGAATGATACATAATGGTCTTAGCGTGGAGGGTTTCAATTTGTTACTTCTCTAATTCTACCAAATCATTTTTATTAATTTTTCCTAATATTTTCTCGTAATACAACTTGTTGAGATGTTGTAGATCTACATAGTTGAGATGCTACTGGTTTGCAAAAATCCATGACAGGTCAAGTAACTAATTTGTTGTAAAAAAAAAAAAAAAAAAAAAAAAACTGGTAAATTTTGACAAAAATATCATGTCATAACTAAAAAATAAACCCAATTAACAAATTTATTTATTAATTCAAAGTCTACTTTCAAACTGTAACCCAATATTCTAAACTTATATATATATATATATATATATAATGAGTTTAAATTAGAAGAATTTTAAAATTTATTTGAATTATGATGTGAATTTTCTTCTCAAGTTTCAATTTTTGTGATTGAAGTAAACATCAACCATCATTACAGAAAAATCAATAGGAACTTTAAAAACAATAACCTGAAATATTCATGCTTGACTCATTTAGTGCATATTTATTTACATATTTTGTATATTACATTCTTCTTCAACAAATAAAATAATTTGTTAACTTGCAAATTCATCTAAATGTAATATTTTAAAGTATATTCCATCATACGAAGAAAAAAAAAAAAAAAAACCACTTTAATATTCCATGTATACAATTTAAATTTAAAACACAAAATTATAACTCATGCTTAACACAATTAAAATTCATAATTAACACGAATTATTAACCTAATTAAAATTAGTTCACATGAGTGTTAAAAACTCATGTTTTTGTTTAGCGCTCTAGTTTGATTCGTGTTATGAGATCAACTCATTTAGGCGTGTTTCGTTAAAAGTTCAACAAACAAACTAAACCCGAGCTGTGCTGTGTTCTAAAAGTTCAAAGACTAAAATCAGTCGATCCTTATTTATACCCAATTTCGATTAGTTTCTTATTATAATATTTTTCTTTCTTGTTAATTTATTCTAAACATTAAACTGAGCAGAGCAAATTCACATATACTGAAAACACCACCAAATTGAAATTAAATTGAAAACAGCAAATTCACTTTTGTAGAAGAAATCAAACCACAAACATTTATTCACAACCCAACGAATCCACTTTTTTAAGACAACCCAAACCAACAACCACCACTTCTTAGAAATCACCACCGCGAAGACGCAACACCAGATGGAGGGTCGACTCCTTCTGAATATTGTAGTCGGCCAGGGTTCGACCATCCTCCAGCTGCTTTCCCGCGAAGATCAACCTCTGCTGATCTGGAGGAATTCCTTCCTTGTCTTGGATCTTCGCCTTGACATTATCAATTGTGTCGGAGCTTTCCACCTCCAAGGTGATTGTTTTCCCAGTAAGGGTTTTGACGAAGATCTGCATCCCACCGCGAAGACGGAGGACGAGGTGGAGAGTTGACTCCTTTTGGATGTTGTAGTCCGCTAGGGTCCGGCCGTCCTCGAGCTGTTTACCGGCGAATATCAATCGCTGCTGGTCCGGTGGGATTCCCTCCTTATCCTGTATCTTCGCCTTCACGTTGTCGATGGTGTCGGAGCTCTCGACCTCCAAGGTGATGGTCTTACCGGTAAGAGTTTTCACGAAGATCTGCATCTGTATTTTCAATTAACAATACAAATTAATCATATAATTAAATTAGATATAAGCACTACAACGAACCCTAATTAATTCAATAAACAGAACAATAACAAAAATGAATAACCTCAATACCTTGAGAGTTGATTGAAATGACTTTGTTGTGAATTGTGATATAGCCAATTGTGAGGGATTGAAGAGGATTTTGGGGGTGTATTTGTAGGGGAACGGGGCAGATAAGAATACGTCACGGATACGGAAAGGAAAATTGGTTGATGGAGATTACTAGTTGGCTTTGTTTTCGGAGATTGTGACACGTGTACGGTAGAGCTGTATCCATTAACTACACGGCAAGGTTTGGAATCCTATGCATTTAGAATTTCCAGGTGACGGAGGTTTTAGGTGAGCGTTAGTTGTAGGAGCCTTGTAGACGCTTGTTTTGGCATTTAAAAAAAGAAAAAGAGCGTAATTGGTATCTAACTAACGGGCGTCAGAAGACATTTTAATAATGTTAAGCTTGGGTGGGCTTTATGTTGTTTGGGCTTTGTGGGCCTTCAGAACTTGTATTTCACAATTCTTCTTCTGTTTGTGGGGGCGGGCTGATATTTCTTTTTCTGTATTTTCTTAAAAGTTGTTGAGAAAAATAAATTTTAAATAATTATAATATTTATTTTATTTTTATAACCCATTCTTTTGGTTCATGGCACTAGCTATTATTTGAGTTCAAAAATTATACAATATATGTTGGTTGGGACCTATAAAAAAAAATAATAAAATATTTGCTGGTTGGGACCGTCGGTACCGTCTATAGAATAAAAGATTCCCTCCTTTTAAAAATGAGAATTTTACTTTTGTTGTCTTTTATGCTCGTTCGGTCTTAACAAAATTATAATATTAGATTTTTCACAAATTGTAAAAG
>JAUMHB010072814.1:0-13011 GCA_032359685.1 Pittosporum tobira | reverse complement strand
TTAGTAAATTACAATTCCTCGTGGGATCGATATCTTTTATACTATAATTTGATTGGTGTATACTTGCACTGAATCCCGATCAGGCACTTACAGAGCCATCCAAAGCAGCAATTGCAGCATTGGCTTCACTGATAGAGCTCATGGTGACATAACCACAACCCCGGCTTAAGCCAGTTTTTGCATCCCTTGAGACCTAACACCAAAGCATCGAGTACATAACAACTAATTACAAAGGAAAAACATAAACTCTTGAATTACTGAAACACTTTGATAGTACAAGACAAGTCTACAGTCCCATAAAAACTGTCCTATTCTGATTTTTTAGATAAAATTGATCATTTTTAGAATAAAAATTATACTATTTATTACAAATATAGGTGAATGAGACTATAATCATAATAAACTATATCAAATTTAATACTAACTCAACGTTAATTCAGAAAAGGTACCTCAACCGATTGAACAATGCCAAAAGATGTGAAGATGTGGAGAAGCTGAGAAATGTCAGAGTCACTGGGAAGATTGCAAACATAGAGTCTGCTAAATTTGACTTCTTGGGTCCCCGATGCCGCCGAGCCATCACCCTCAATTTCAACCTCTCCGTCTTCTTTGGAGGGCGGCACAGTGGTGGAAGCAAGCTGTTCGTTGTCGATGAGGGCTGAAACATATGGGGACCCACTACTCTTTTTAGTCTTACTCTTCTCGTTATTGTAGGAAATGAAGTGAGAAAATGGCTTTGAGAGCGAGATAATACAAGAAGAATTTTTTTTTGGGTTTGGGCAACGAAAATGAATAGAAGAAGAAGAAATGTTGGTTTTGGTTCTATTGAAGAGCAGCAAAGAAGAGGAAGATTGTGTTAAGCATGGAGTGTCCATATGGAGAGTCAGGGGGCCAAAACCGCAAAACCTATAGCAGTTCGAAGTTCAGATGACGATTTAGCTGCTACCACTGGCTTAGCGGGTTTTGCCTGTAAACCAAATTACATTTCAGTCCAAATAGTTTTACCCGTTTGAGATAGTGATCCAATCTCCATAGACAAAAGAATTCCATTTTTAATAGAGCCATATTTTAAAATATTATTTTAGCATTTTGAAATGTAAAATGTATATAAAAATTTAAAATTAAAATTAATTTATTTGAACATAATGTGAATATTAAAAAATATTACTACATTCAAATATTGTTAAAGACTTAAAGCCTTGAAAGGGTAGTGCTATGGTGACAAATGATGGATACAAAAAGATGTGCCAAAATTTAATTAGTTGATATTTAACAAATGACAATGCGGGTATGTGCCAATCATCATAATCAACCACACCCAACCAATCACATTATTTAGTATTATAATTTTATTAATTTTTGTATTTATTTTTTATCACTCTAGAGGAAGGGATACATAAATCATTAGGTATTGATCTTTAGGATTCAAGAAGTGTATTTCTCATATATAATTAAATAATACGTTTAAAGATATAATGACTTCGGGTACACACTTTAAAACCTTATTTAAACTAGTAACCTTTAAAAGTAAGGAAAAATTTTAGGTTTCTTTTATACCATTTACAAAGAATTGAAAAAATAAAATAAATTGGGTCTAAAATAGTGGAGTACTACAATTCGTTAATTTATTTTCAATCTAATCCAATAGCAACGCAAGTAAACCAACGCCTAAAACTGTGACGGCCGAATAAGTAATTCCTATTCAATCTCTTAGCTCACTCGGTCCACCACTCACTCCATTCTCCAATCTAGTGCTATAAATCTGTGAAACCTTGAGAGTTCTCTCAGTTATGATTGTTAAAACTCCATTGGGCTAAAAAGCTTCATACTACCACTACAAAAATCCGCAGAATAAAACCAAGAAAAAAAAAGGCAAAAAACAAAATAAAACAAAAAAAAACAAGAACAGCAAACAAACAATAAACAAAGAGCAGAATCCTTTGGGGTTCACTATTACGAACCACTAATCCAAATGTTACATTACAGTAAAGATTTATGACCAAGTGAGAAGCAAAATCAAAAACAAAATAAAAACATCTAAACAAACACTTGAACACAAATCAACTACTAAAAACCAGATTACAAGGGCGCCAACCCAACAGACTATTATTAGTCCTCTCTTAATAGGCTAGACCTGAGCAGTGCCTTGAGTAAACTTGGGATCTTCACATCTGTACTTGCCATCAGGCCCAATTCCAAAGCCCTTTGGATCCGCAAACACATTCTCCAGCAGCTGGCTTCTTGATGGAGCTGGGCTTTCTTCCGCAAACTCAACTGCATCCTCGATCACCTCATCTATCTTCTTCTCAATGGCCTTCAGCTCTGCTTCAGTGGCAAGGTTGTTTTCAACCATGTACTTTTTCAGGGCCGTGATGGGATCTCGAGTAGCGTAGTGAGCCTTTTCAGCTGCCAAATTAAAAATATTATATATACATACTGTTCAGTGAATGGGATACAGTATATAATAAACTACTCCCTTCGTCCAAATTTAAGTGACCTTCACTTAACACAGTGCAAGAGAGCTGAGAACTTTACAAGAAACTACTTTTGTTACCCGTTGTATCCAAAAATATGCACTCACATATGGAACAGGAGGCAACGGGAGGTACAAAGTCTATTACTTTAACTTTTCACAAATAAGGGTGACACAGTCAAATTGAGTTCAGTTAAACCTGCTTTAAAGTGCCTTCCTCAGCAAGTTGCAATAACACCTTGTACCCAACCCAACCGCTCAGAAGCCTAAGCACCGCCTATGTGACGCCTTAGCAACAACGGTCAGGCAAAGAAATATCTTATATAATTATATCTTAGTATTAGTCATTTTTTGTTTGCCCATTAAAATTCAAAATCCATTACGTATCATTCGTGTAACACCTGCTCAACCTTACCTCAAAAGGAATCAAGTAAAATAAGCAGCCCATGCTCTAAGGAACCGAGAAATCCTGTACTCACCCAATGAAACGGTGACACTCTTGCACTCACTAATAGCATGCCGGTATACACCTATTGACCAGTTGTTCAGTCCTCTAGATCAAATCACATGGCATTATTAAAGCCCGCTTAGTTGAATTTCTAGACTAGTTTCTCAAAAATGATGGTGAAGTTAGCATAATATTCAACTTTAACGAAGCAAAAAAACCTTCGAAGGCAAAAGCTTGCAAATTAAATTACGATACACTAACTGAGAAATAAAGCATAAATTGATACATCAGAAGACCAAAACTGAAGCTCACCAGGGTCACGAAGCTCATCGGGATCGGCCAAGGAGTGACCTCTAAACCTATAGGTTTCACATTCAACTAAAGTAGGGCCATCCCCTCTCCTTGCCCTCGCAACAGCCTCCTTTGCTACCTCCCTCACCTTCAACACATCCATCCCATCAACATGAACTCCCGGCATCCCAAATGCCGGCCCCTTCTTCCAAATCTCTGGATCAGAAGTTGCCCTCAAGTGGGACATCCCAATTGCCCACAAATTGTTCTCCACAACAAAAATGATAGGCAATTTCCACAATGCCGCCATGTTCAAGCACTCAAAGAATTGGCCATTGTTACAAGTCCCATCCCCAAAAAAGGCCATGGTGACATGATCACAATTGGCCTCTTTCAAAACCTCCCTGCGGTACTTGCTAGTGAAGGCAGCACCAGTGGCGACAGGAATGCCTTCCCCAATAAAAGCAAAGCCACCAAGGACATTGTGCTCCTTTGAGAACATGTGCATGGACCCTCCCTGGCCGCGGCAGCAGCCGGTCGTCTTGCCAAAGAGCTCACTCATGACTTGGCGAGCAGGGACCCCTTTGCTCAAAGCATGGACGTGATCTCGGTAAGTACTAACAACAGAATCTTCCTGCTTCAAGAGCTTGATGAATCCAGAGGAGACAGCCTCTTGGCCGTTATATAAATGAACAAATCCAAACATTTTTCCTCTGTAATACATTTGGGCACACATGTCCTCAAAGGCTCTTCCAAGAATCATATCCTCATAAACCTCCAACCCTTCTTCTTTTGTAATCAGCTGCACCACATCATCATCATCATACACATGTAAACACAATTATAAATAGGCACCAGCAAATGGAATTTTATATGTTAAATATTACCAAAGATTAAAAGTGTATACAACTCCATCAATTATACAAAAAGGGTCTAAGTTCAATCTTTTTTACTTTTCTTTTTCTTTTTCTTTTTTTAACGTAAATTTGTAAAATTCTAGAATTTAAAATTGATATTATGCAATTAATTTTAGTCAGTACAACTGTGAATATTTAAAATTTTCCCAAAAGCACTACAAATTACAAACTTCATTAATATCAAAAGTTAAATGAATCGCATCAATTTCTAATTTTAGGATTTGGCAAACTAACTTTAAAAAGTAAAAATGGTTACGTTAGCTAGTGGAAATGTATAATATAGGAACTAGGAAAATTATGGGGAATTGTAATATAATTACTAAACTTATGCTACAACGCATCATATTGGCACGTACATCAACCCCAACATAGTGAATTATGCTATATATCCCGAAAAGATTGAAACTTTGAAGAAAAGGTATAAACAGATTATTCAATTCGTAGGAAAGAAAGAATTGAATAAGTACCAGATTGGAGAGCGATTTGTTGGATTTGATCTTGTTTTCCTTGACAACATCGGATTTGACTGCAACGACCCCAGCAGCCGATCGGGGTTGGGCGCGAGCTGAATTGGGTCGAGTAAGACGAAGTTTGTTGGTTGATCCAAGAAAAGAGGCAGAAGAAGGGAAAAGGGGTTTGTCGGCAGAAGATCTGGTGGTGCTGAGAGGCAAAGGCTGTATGGTTTTGGTGGCAGCAGCAGAGAAAGCTGAAGCCATTTTAAAATCGTGAATGTGAATGAGTGAATGAAAGAATGAGAGATGAAGAGGAGAGAGCAAGAATAAGAGGGTGATGAGGTGGAGGAATCAAGAAGGAAAGAAAAGGGGGACGGAGAAAACAAGAGATAGGCAAGTTAGGAAATTTGTGGAAATGTCCGCCCGGAGCGTTCGCTGCTCTGTTAATATGAAAAGATGGCCACCCAACTCCGTGCCATGGTCGAGATTTTTAGAAGTTGAAAAGTTAAAATCATTTTATACTTTTATTTGTTTTAATTTATTTAATAAATTATTTTTTAATTATACAAGTTATTAAAATATATAATAATTATTTTTAAAAAATTAAATTTTAAAATTTATTTAATAATTTATTTTTAAAAAATTATTAAAAATAATTAATTATTTATTTAATTATTTAATTATTAAATAATTTATAATTTATTTTTAAATAATTTATACCAAACAACCCTCCAACTACTATTTCCGTGCTCAACTCCATTCCAAAAGGCTCTGAAAAAATTTTAAAAAAATAAAAACTACAAAACTCCATTAAAAAAAAAAAAAAAAAAAAAAAAAAAAAAAAAAAAAAAAAAAAATAAGAAGAAGAAATACCCATTTCCAGAATTTGTAAATTTGTATTATGTCATTTTACTTTATGTGTGTTAAATAATTTTTTTGGTTTTTTTATACGTTAAACTATTTTTGTGAAACCAAACTCAGTACTAATTTCTTGAATGACAAACTTCTTTTTTTTCTTTTCTTATATCCAAACTCGGAAAGTAACTCATGACATCATCTCTTCGTTGGTCAGTTTGAAAATTAAAAATGCGGAGTAAAAGAAAAAAAAATTTAATACTAGTATTAATTTAAAAATTAGAAAAATATTATTTTAACTAATAAAATTGAAATAATTATACTTCTAAAAATATTAAATGAACAACCGTATTAAGATATAACTTGATTAATGCTTGGTCCTTGTAATTCAAAATTTATCCATCAAACCATATAATATCTATAACTGTAGTAAATTTAACTAAAAAAAAAAAAAAAAATCTTTTGTCATTAACAGTGGCAACAGCACAACATTTTATTTTATTTTTTTCTACCCGAACACATTGTTCGTACACATAGTGCCGTATATAAACCAACATTGCTAAAATAAAAAATAAAACACCAGTACTCGATACAGCCCCAGACGATCACTGAATCAAGAACGCCGCATTCGGCTTTTTTCCCATAATTGATACAATTTATTTTAAAATATATTATAAATTATAAATTATTTAAAAATTAATTAATTAATTAATTAATTAATTTTGTTTAATACAACTTATTTTAAAACATATTATTATCAAAATAAATTAAATTAAATAAGTGTTTGACAAATAATCTATAATCACTTAGTATTTGTGAATGATGCCCAAAAAGCCTTTATGTTTATAAATAGCCTATCACATGCGAAATTCTTTACAAA
The DNA here is from genome assembly GCA_032359685.1 of Pittosporum tobira. NCBI lineage: Eukaryota > Viridiplantae > Streptophyta > Magnoliopsida > Apiales > Pittosporaceae > Pittosporum > Pittosporum tobira. The sequence goes on along the minus strand of JAUMHB010072814.1, from coordinate 6,695 downwards.
TTTATTTCAACTTCAAAAAAAAAGTCCTCTTACATTTCAAAAAATTCACAAAACCAATATGAAACGAAGCATTTAACATCATAGTTAAACGTTATACACACTAGACATATAATAAAAATTGTCAAACTACTTGTAAAAAAAATGTAAAAATTCTACAATTAATTGAGATGAAGATTTAAATTTGCAAACCACTTTACATATTAGTGTACAAAAATTAGAGAGAACAAGCAAGTTTTTTATATTTTTACTACAATTGTGTAATATTAATATTCACTGTTAGCAACAACCTTCCGACATATTTCCTCTCTAATACGAGTCATCTCATTGTCATCTGAAAATGAAGGACCATGTCGCGAGGCACTTGCAACATCGTCTATATTGGCTACAAAATCAAGATCGTCATCATATCGAGCAAATTCAATACTTTGTTTCCTAATAAAGTTATGAATTGTCATTGCACCAACAACGGCGATTTGATGCCCAAATTCTATATATGGCATGTTATTTAATATTTTACATCTTTCTTTCCAAACATCAAATGTTCTTTCAATGACACATCTTAATAATGAATGTGCGAAATTAAATTTTTTTTCCATAGATTTCTTGGTTGTTCACCATTGCATAACTCTGACAAGTGATACCTATGCCCTTTATAAGGAGCCAGATACCCTTTGGTGTTTGGATAACTAGAATCAACAAGATAAAATTGATCTACATTGAAAAATTAAACTTGCGTAAGAGATATTGCCAACATAAATATGAAACAATTAGTGCCTGAAGCATATAAACTATCTCCTGCAAAAAAACTCATAATAATTTACTTTTATTTATTTTTAATGAAAAAAATTATAAGTATTGTAAACTAACAAGCACAACTAGCTTTTTAATTTTGACTTTTAATTAAACAGATCAATAATAATTTTGAATTTAGGATTTCAGAAATTAAAAAAAAAAATTAAAATGTATAACAAATTTACTTTTAGAACACCGGCAAATGCAAATCTGTCACTTTGTAACCATTGAAGAACAAGCAAAGTTAATTGGAAAAAATGAAAGAGAGACATCAGTAGGATAGGACAAGATCATAGATACGTTTAACCAAATGGCAAAAAATTGAAATGACGCAATTAAGTTCATAAATCCGTCAACGTCTAACACATGCAACCAATTCACACAATTAAATTCATAAATCATCAAGATCTAACACATGCAACCCATATTCAACACCAATATATGAAAGAACAAGCAACAAACAACATGATTCTTGCAAAAGATACAAACTTTAATGGAGAAATACGTGAAACCAGTTAAATGTTAGCAGATCTAGGCATACCTTTTCAAGAAGTTGTTATATAGTGAGAAATAGAATTCAGATGCTCTCTCGGTAACCACTAGACTTCGAGTTTGTCGATGCTGGTGAGGGAGCGAGCCAGATTCAAGTCACGAATGAAGGCTGATTTCTTGTTGGGAATCGCCTGGTGGTAGTTTCCTGTTGAGAAGAGAGGGAGAGAGATGGGAGCTGTGAAAAGAAGAGCTGCTGGGATGAGAGAGCCGTTGGGCGTATAATTATTCAGGACATGCTCGTAATTAAGTTGAATATGGAAGGGCAGATTGATAATTTAACAAAAAAACCTCAACAGCGAGAAGAACCTGCTTCCGTCCAGATTTTTGGCGCGTGAAGGTGTTGTACAATCACCTACCAGCTTATTGCAATAATTGATACCAAACAGTAAACTTACAGATTATATAGATTCTAATACCAAACAGGCTCATAATATAAAATCAGAATCTACATAATAAAATCAGATTATTATCTAAATTTATCACCACAAAATTCTATTGACAAAGGTCATCTATTTGCTGTTGGACTGCCTGGTGGAAATGATTTCCACAGTCCTGGGACTGCCTTTGCGGAAACCACTGGCAGCAGTTGGGCTCAAGGAGCTCTCAATCACTTGAAACCGGACTGGGTCGGGTCATTCATTTGCAATTCAAGTAATTTTAGATGGACTGCCTTGTCGAAATCACTGCTGCTATTGCTCTTTGATTTTCTCTTGTAGGTGTGAAGTCTCAGATTTTATGTCACCGCTTACCTAGTCTTCTCCTTGCCTAAAAAAGCAACCTAGATTTTAAACACGGCCAGGTGTAGCATCATAAATCCAAAGTAATACTAATAATAATACTCCAGCTTACCAAATATATTTGATTTCAAGGGAAACCGAATGGAAGATCCCTTCACTTTCAAGTCTCTGAGTTGTCTGCTTTTACTTGTTTTTTCTACCTTGGCAAAACCACCGCTGCTACTTTCTCCTCTAAAAAGATCACTTCCTTTCTTCATCTTTCCATTGCTACTACTTTCTCGGCCGAAATAATCAACCACCCCTTTCTTCACCTTTTCATGATAAACAGCCGGTGGAGCAAGCCTCAACTGGGGAATATTTTCCACATGATTCAGTCTATCGTCTTTCCGAAGATTTGTTAACATTTCAAACTGTTGCACCCAATTTGCAATTCAATTAGCATCATCAAGATTTGTCCATTGAATGGGCAAAAAGGTAAATAAACAGGCAAACAGTAATATATATACAGACTACTAACCCTTGAAATTGGATGATGATAACCCTTGAAATCGCTTTCATGTGGATGCATCAGGCCAGCTGTCCCTTGTGCTGGCTGGTGGTGTCTTGACAAAAACTTAGTCACCAATCCATCATACTCTGCAAGGACAGACTTATTTTTGGGACTCTGACCCTTTGTCTTAGGCATACAAATTGGGCATCCTCCTGAGTAACCTCTTTGTGATGCCGCCTCCTTTTCTTGAAGTTCGCACTGCACATGGGTTGTGTGTCCACAATTGAATACTTGAATCCTAGAGCTCGAGGAGTTTTTGGAAAGTGGGGAATTACATATGCAGCATAACAGACTCTGGGGCCCATACCCATGAGAAGCCCCCTTTTTGAGTAGGTTCATGGTATAAAATGTATCATCCTCAATCAGTGACTTGGCAGTGTCCTGGCATTACAAGGAATTATTAGTAAATATGGAAACTTATCATTTGACTCATGCAACAACAGTTTGATAAAACTGGCTCGTGATAGTGAATATAGCATATATTTCAAAAGAAATGTGCATCATAAGTTTCCTGTCCTCCCACATTTATAAAGCAAGTGAATTAGAAGAAAATACTAAGATGAGAGAACAGAAAGCATACCAAAATTCTTCTTTCAAAATCATATGTTCCAAGCATTCCCAATATAGTAAGTTTAAAATCACCAAATTCCTGGCCCCCATTATCCAAAAGGAGTTTCATCATGATGGTTGGAAGGCGAACATATCCGATCATTCCCTCAACAATCTCTTTAACGAATAAAGAGAACAATTTCCTTAAAATATGAGCACCTTTTTGGGACCTTGGCACCTTCCACCTTATTAGACATGCCAGTTCATTCTCTTCCCTACCCAAAGATACACCAGGAATTTTCATGTTCTTTTCACCTTCAGAACCCATTTTACTGTCACAAGAATCCATTAATGGCTGACAGAACCTGTATTGAAACTAAGACAACTATTAGCACTAAAAGGAACTATATTCAGATCAGTTTTGCAATCTTAGGTTCAAATCTTGTGTTCAAGAGACTACAATAATGGCTATCAAAGGAGAAACCCCTACAGTGATCTAGTATTTCAAGTCCAACAAACAAAAGAAAAATAAGTTATCTGGTCGTAGTTGTTAAACTTACGAATCAAGTAATCGAAACCAGAGGTCCTCTGACTCATCAAAATCCATTCGAGGGCTATTTCGCTGGCACAGTCCAATACATGTATGTACGATATTGAGTATGTCATTCACCTGCAAGAATGTTTTAGAATATTAATAAATATTGTCAAAGGACTATAGATTATTCAGGAAGAAAAATTACAAGATATGTGCAAACCACCTCCTCCTTCTGCAAAACAGTGTTGAAATGCTCCATGCCGCCATCAAATGGTAAATTTTGAACAGTGTTTTCTAGTATTGTAAATTTGTTATCAAGGCCAGAAAGACAGAGTGATAGGGCACTGCCGACATCATCAACTCTTTCTAATAAAAAAGCAGCAGCATCTATAATCCCATACTTCTGGCACAACCGTAGACAATGTTCCACCCTATAGCTTTCAAAAGTCTCCAGGAGCTTGAGAACTGATTTGGGTTCGTATTGACATAACAGCTGTAAACAAAAATATGCAGGCAACTTCAAATTCTAGTGCTATAACAACTTGAATGCTTCTAGAATAATTTGTAATCATCAGGTTGTATTAGATAACGGGCAAAAAATAAAAGAAAAAATTGAGTGGCGTGTTAACAAAGCTGCTTAACTAGGTAGTTGGGAAACAAGGTAGATCAAATTCATCGAGAGAAAAAAATTAAAGGATATTTTGATCTCAACGACAGTAGAAGGCTTCCTATATATAAATACATATTTGATAAACTTAACTGAGATTTAAGACTTACGTAAAGTATATGTCATGACTAAATCATATACGAAAAGCGTACACATAACTAACTGTTACATACAGTTGTGAAAAAATTCACCTCAAGGTACTGCTCAATGATTTTATCAGTTACATGAACCGGATTATTATGCATGAATTTTGGAAAATCAGAAATCTTATCCAAGTAAGCCTCAAGTCGAAAGGGCTGGCCCCTATCCCTTCTTCTGCTACGAACATCCACATTACCACCTTTTCTGAGACAAGAAAAGTTGAGAGTCCCAGTAGAGTGAACCTCAATAACAGTTTTTAAATAAAGGAAAAGGCTTTCTGGGTGAGACTCCAGCTCCGACAATGCCCGTTCATTATCGCCACTAAAATGTTCAACAACCAAGAAGAATGTGCCCTGCCTGCAAAAGTTCAGAAACACGAGAATGTTTTACATCAAGCAGAGTTAATTTCAGTTCTAGATAAACAACATATACACATGCCATGTGAAGCAAAGATCCATCAAAACCATAGTTAATCAAGCCATACCTGCATAATTTGACAAGCTCTGGAATTCGTGATATGATTGCTGATTTAAAAGCATCCAATTCTTTGTCGTCTAGTTGAAGCAACGTATAACTGATAAAGGAGAAGGCATGAATCGGTTCATCAGCATCTTTCATATAGCTCTCTAGAGCGGCAATATTCTGATGTCTGATGGCATGAATAAAGCCACAAACCTAGAAAAATATAGTCAAAGATAGATAAACATCCCTGTATGAATCATGGATTGGTTTGTTGGTGTTGGGTGGGGGGGGAGAGGTAAAGGTACCTGATAAAACTGAGCTTTTTCACATAGATGTAACAAGTATGATGAGTCCCAGTCTGTATCAGGCACTACTTCCAAAATTTCAAGTACCTTCTTCTCTCTCTTTTTCGAAGTTTGAAGATTCTGTCTTGAAACACTTGAATGAATATTAAAAATATCTGATGTTGATGATGTCAAGTACTCTAAAATCTTAGACAGCACACTCTTTGAGACAGTAGCCCTTCCACAAGAGACATAGTAAGCAACAAACTCACTGACATGACTTATATCATTCTTTGAAGGCCAAATCTTATCCGATCCAACATCATCACTGTCACTAGAGCTGCCTGTTTGTGAGTAGCCTTTCTCAAGAATAACCGCAAGAACATTAACAATTTTTTGGGCCAAGTTCTGGCTTTCAGAATTGGAATCATTTTCTTTCATTGAGTCCATTTTTGAATCGGATGGATCAGGCAATGGATGATCCACTTTCTGAATTTCATCGTCTACAAATGCACATCTCAGAACATCTAAAGTAGCTTCAGTATCTAACTCCAATAGATGATACAGGTTTGGGCATGCTCCCCTAAAATTTGAGCTTGCAAGTGCCCATGAATTTGGAGTGTTGGAATTTTCCAATAGAAAGTGTATTAGTTCTATACGAACAGATGACAAGCGTGCAGGAGAAAGAATTCCATGTCCTGTAGAACAAAATACTCAAATTAGTGAAAGAGTAGCCCTGTCTAAGTTGTATCCTCCCATGTCTACTCAAGATTATCTAGGTGTATATTTGCTGGAATTTTGATAGGAAACTTAAGTAGGGTTATTTAACTAGTGTTTTCATGATGTAAGCAGGGAAGCAGCAGATGTATGCAGACCATTCATTATCATCCAAGTGGATGTCATTTAATAAAACATTTAATATTCGACTTGCTATCCAAGCAATTTACATGCTATAAACAATATAAGGTCAGGTATAATCTTGTTAGATCGAGGAAAAAGTATGCTGATAAATAAAACAATTGGATAAGATTGACCAACAGTTATTTAAAGCTATACCTGGAGGAAAAGCAAGACCAGAAAAGCAATACTTCAGGTAAACAAGCATCCTGTACCTGTTTTTCACAATATACGATTTAAGAAGTTTGAATTATTACCGTAAAGTTCATGTAAAGTAATTTATCAAGAAAGATTCTTAGCGTCAATAATGGTAAATACAAATGTTCCTATGCTTAATATTTTAATGCATGCATGGGAAGCTCAATAAAGTATTTTTTGATAACAGTGGACCTAAAACCACTAGTAAACTATGTGCAAGTACCCCAAGAAATTCATTACCGCTATGGATTATTGAACCCAAGACCTATGCCAATTAAATCAGGGGGGGGAGGGGGGGGGGGGGGGGGGGAGAAAAAAAAAACCAAAAAAA